>SNQN01000233.1:12987-69336 GCA_008642245.1 Bassia scoparia | reverse complement strand
ATAGTGTCTAGTTTGTTGTGGCATGTGTTGTTAATTCCGTATTCCAGGAGCCTAATGTCGGTTGTCCATAGTTATCTTATTAGGCGTGAAACACGAAATTTGCAGGTCTTTGTTAAAGCATATTATTGTTGTGAGACAAGCATGCAAGCACTTGTATGAGGAATTGAAAGTTATGCCTTAAGGTTGCTTTTAATTCAAATTGCCGAATCGTTTGTTAATCAATATTACATGCAAATTACATAGAAAGTCAAATTTCTAAGCAAGTATGCAAAAGGTGGTTTAGAATTGAGACGTTGGCCTCAAACCTACCTCGCAACACGATGTTAAAGACCAAGAACGCTGCCTCGGACCCTTAGGAACACTTGTCAAACCTTAGAACCCTTGAAAACCTCTTAGATTTATTGTAAAAGAGCCTTTGAASATRCTTTWATGTGTGTGAATTGTGTTTGAATGTGTTTGAAAGTGTTTGAAAGAGTTTTTTAGAGAGAGTGATAGAGAAACAGACGAGTGAGAGAGAGAGTGCTCGTCTAAAGTTGCAAATTCCTTCAAATGAATAGGGGAGGCTCCCTATTTATAGGAAAGGGTCAAAATCGGCCMAAAACAGGTAAGTTTTGGACGCAATTACGCCCAGTATTAACCTGGATTTTGGCCGATTTTCTTGCCTCGAATAGCGGGATTGCGATTGTATAATATCATAATATAATCGTACGTGATGATATACGATTATTATTCGATATTATTGCGATTACGTCGGATATTATTGCAATATTCGAGATTATTTTACCTCGAATAGCGAGATTGTAATGAAATAATATCATAATATAATCGTATAAAATATATACGCAATTTTATACGATCATAGTTGATATTAACACGTTGCTCGGGATTTTCAGCTTCCTCGGGATGCGTGTCTCGAGGCGAAAATCCCAGGATGGCCCGCTATGCTCAGTTTTGTGTTTTTGCTTATGAAATTCATAAATATTAAACCATAAATTGAAAAATTATGGAAAAAATATATACAAATTCCTTGTGAAAAATAGGGTGCTATGCTAAAATTTTGTGAATTTTGGAATTGTTTTAATAATTTAATTAATTATCGCAAAATTAATTAAATTGTTGAAAATTTCGAAAAATGCCAAAAATACTTAGAAAAATTCTGAAAAATTCTAGAAAAAAGTTTTTAAAATAAGTTAAAATTATTTGAAGATTAAAACTTATTTTTTGAGGATCTAAATACCTGGAATAGGTGTCTAGTGCAAGGGAATCTGCCCTTTTTAGGGCTTGTCAGGGTCCTAATTCTCCCGATTTGACTTGTGTGTTGCGAAGGGTGTTTTATCATTGGCCATTTTGGGCTAGGGAAAAATGTATGTATCTACACTTGGTATATGAGCTGTATGCAAATTTTTCTTGAAGATCTTTCCAGATCTCATTAGCAGTGTTGAAGGTCATCACACTTTCTGCAATCTTAGGATCTAGGTTAAAAATAATCCAGGACATGATCAGATCATTGCACCTATTCCATGCTGATAGGTCTAGTTCAGTTATGGGTTGTGCTAGATTGCCATGTAGAAAAGCCAGTTTGGGTCTTGATGAAAAAGCCATAAGAATAGACTTTTTTCAGTTTGCAAAACTTTTTCCATTGTATTTGATGGAAACAAGCTGTTGTGGTGTATAGTCAGAAGGATTAATATAGTGGATGCTAGCAGGATCATTATTGGGCAATAATTTGGTATTGTTGTTGTTGGTTTCAGAAGCCATTGTAAGATATAGGCCCTATTTGGCAAATAGAGTTTAGAGTTTAGCTGATAGAGTTTAGAGTTTTCTTTAGAGTTTTAACTTTTTTATTTAATGGATTTGACAGCGGATTTGACTCTTGTTTGTATAAATGTGTTTGGTAAAATTTAGATGTTTGATAAAAGCTTATAGGTATAAAAGACATAAACGCCCTTACTAAATATAAACCATCCCATGACTCTAATTAAAAATAATTCAGATCACATTATTATTTTTATTTTTTTTAATATTGAAATTGTTAATTATTTTTTTTATATCCTTTTCAAATTATCTTTCTATTATAATTACTACTTTAATATTAACATAATAATTATTATATAATTATTTAATATTTTTTTTAGTTAATGTGAATTAAGCCTTGTATGTTCAAAATACGTGTCTTGTTCCCAACAAAAATGGTAATGTAGCTTCTACAAGTACCAAGTGATAAGGAATTAAGGATAGAGGCATAGAGCAATACCAACAAATTCCAAGTCTTTCCAGTTTCCAACAGCCTCACTCTCCTCCATCTTCAACCCTTACTCTCAACTCCATAGTACACAAGAATATCAATCAATCAATCTTCATCATCAAGAATCGTTTATCATCAATTCTCATCATTCATAATCAAGATCGATTATCATCAATTATCATCATTCACCATTCACCAATCATCAAGAATCGTTCAAAAAAATACCAAAAGCAATCCATCATACAACATCGTCACTGTTCATCATCACCATCAATCACAAAAAAATTACTAACCTCTTTGAAAATACCTCAAGAATTTAAGAAACTCATTCTAGTGCAATTTCATATCTAGTAAATGAAGAAGAAATTGAGAAGACATGAAGGAAAATGGTGAAATTAAAAGCAAGTGGTATTTTTGGGGTTATAGTGAAAATGGTTATAATTGTCTTAATTGACAAAACTCTAAAGGAGACACTGGTATATGCAGCGTTTTCAATATGAGATTTTTGAGCTTCACAACTCTCTCCAATAATCTATTTACCAAACACTCATATTAGAGTTTTGACCAGTCAAAACTCTAATATGGGTTCAATCCTCTAAAAGCTAAAGAATCCTCTTGCGACTAAATAGGGCCATAAGAAAATAGGTTTAGGAAAGAAAAATGGTAAGGTAAACCAATTACAGCAAGATTTTAAGCAATCAGAGATATAGAAAGATTGTAAGCAGATTGCAAATAATCAGGGAGCAAACAAAGCAGAATCACAGCAGTAAAACAGTTCCAAAAGAAGAAATCAATTAAGGAACCTTTACTCAATACAAGAATCAACTAATCTTTAGTAGTGTTTGATCAAACACAAGATATAATTGAAACCGATTGCATGAAAAGGTAGAAGAAAACCTCAGTATTAAACTATATGAATTTGTTGGAGATAGAATTCCTGAATTCCTAAATTTGCAGAAGAAACCCTGATTTTGATGAAGAACTTGAAGCTTTGATCGGAGGAACACTACAAGAATTTGGTGTAAGGCTTACCGAAATTAACGACCGAAAAAAAATCGGTCGATATCACCGACCGACACCGACCGCAGTTGGTCGGTGTAATTTACCGACCGATTATTCGGTCGTTAATACCGATCGATTTCAAAATCGGTCGATGTACCGACCGAATAATCGGTCGGTAATTCCTTTGATTTTGAAACCCATATACACATTTTTAATTAAAAAAAACAAATCCCAAAATGTCACCGACCGATTTCAAAATCGCTCGGTGACATTTTAGGATTTTAAACCCCCTCTGTCTTTATAATAAAAAAAATCAAAAAATTTACCGACCGATTATTCGGTCGGTATACCTACCGATTTCAAAATTGGTCGGTGTATCGACCGAATAATCGGTCGGTAAATTATTTTTTAAATAATAAAAAAATTATTTTCCCTTTTCTGTTTCGACCCCTTTCATTCTCTCACTCCTCACTCACAACTCACAACTCACAACTCACAACTCACAACTCACAACTCTCTCTCTCTCTCTCTTCGAACCTAAACGGAGACCCTCACTCACTCTCTCTCTCTCTCCTTTCTTCTCTCTTTCTCTTTCCCTCTATCTCTCCTTCGTGTTACTGCTACGCTGCTGCCCCTGCTTCCCTTCTCTCTCGATCTCCTCGCCGCTGATGTGGTTGCGCTGTGGCTGCCACTCCACCACCGCCACTCCTCTCTCTCTCACAACCGCCACTCCACCTCCGCCACTCCTCTCTCTTGGTTAGGGTTTGAATTTTTTTAATTTTTTTTTAATTTTCTGAAATTATTTAATTTTAGGGTTTATTCTAATTAATTTTTGTTTCAAAAATTTGAATTGGGGTTTTTGGCCTTGAAGTAGCTCGAATTTTGGACGAATTTTCTGATTTTGGGAGTTGTTTTCACATTCCCTTAAGGTATTTCTATCTTCTCTTAAAATAACTTTTAATTTTAGTTAAATTTTTGTTGAGTTTTGTTTAATTTTGGTTTAAAATTGTCGAGTTTTGTTTAATTTTTGGGTTTTTTTATTAATTTTATGGTGTTTTTTTTTAATAATAAAGTGTATGTATGTATGTTTAAGTATGCATGTATGTGGGTATTTTTTTCAAAAACTAAAGTTTATGTATGTATGTATGTATGTATGTATGTATGTATGTATGTATGTATGTATGTATGTATGTATGTATGTATGTTGTATGTATTATGATGTATGTGATGTTATGTATTATGTATGTATGTATGAGTTTATGTATGATGTATGTTATGTATTAGTATTGTAGTATGATATGTAAGTCATGTAGATACCGTTTCAAGCTTACTCATTAGGAGTAAGTCTTAAATAATAGACCGATTGGGACTGTTCTTCGAATGATTCTCTCACGATGAGGATTCGTAAATGCGTCTTGTTATTCTAAGACGATTTGTCTTCTCAGTTCCTCTTAAAGTTCTGGGTAGATACAACTGTGGAAAATCGAAAAATAAACTTTGAAATGTTCGGGTATCCAAAAACACGAAGCATTTAGTATTAAATGCTTGGTGTGTAAAACCGTATTGTTTTAAATCAAGAAAATACTTCCCTTAAATTCAACCGTGCATTTACTTTTTGGACTACTACAAAAAAATACTCATCATGATTCATTTCTCTCATTGCTTCTCATCTGTCTTCTTACAACTACGAATTCCGTTCATCATCCTCTTCATCAGTCTTATTTGAGGTTCTCACGGCGGTCCCGAACTGCCATCAGTGGTTTCCTTTCCCTCCTCGCGATAATTTTGGCCGCCGTCGCGACTCTCATGGCGGGTTGTCGCCCTAATGGTTTTGGCACAGTAGCAATTTGCGAGCGCACCGAGTCTGCTTACTGACAACAATTTTCACCGTGCCGATGAAAGAGCCCAGCTCTGAAGACAACAACCACGTATTGACGCCAACCAGCGCATCTTCGACTCATTGAAATAAGTTTGCTTCTCATTTTTTGTTTTTTAAGTTTTCCTATAAATTACTTGAATTGTTTTTTTACTCTATCTGTTTTAAATTGATTGTGAGCATTGAGTTTATTATTATTGTGACGAGGCTTGTATTGAGGAGTTCAATGGTATTGAATGTTTAATTTATTTTACTTTGAATGTGAGACAAAAGAACTGAATGGGAGATGTTAGGTGGTTAGATTAGGACTATCATCAATCTWTTGTATTGTAATCYTAGTTTTGGATAATTTTTAACTTGCAWCATGGTTTTAAATATAGTGCAGATCTCTCGGCACAATCTAATTATAGTGCAGATCATGGTTTTAAATATCCATTTTAAAAGATTTGTTGTTGGAATTTGTATTTTGTACTAGCCAACACTGAGCCAATATGTTTGTCTTCTTCTCATAGTTTGGATGTCTTCACTTTTTTATACTTCGTATTAGTTGTTTAAATTCCTATTATATGTCCTTKTTCATATTGATAAAAGTTTATTGAATGTAATGATGGATATCGGGGGTGATAGTATGAAAGGCCATTATACTCATTAATACACATACACCCAATGAGTCTTTTACTTTTCAAATGCTGTTCTCTGTGATAATTTTAGACTCACAATAGACTATTATGTTTATTCAGCCTCAGGYAAAGCTTGATGATACTGCACTGGCAGCTAAATTACTCATTGAAAATGAAGAAGSTGTCATTGTTCTGATTTTCACTKTAGTTTCACATGGTTGAGGCAACCTACAGAGTAAAGGAGGCTAAGAAACAACTGTATAACGAAAATGGAAGACAGCCCGAAAATGAGGAAGTGGCAGAGGCTACTGGGCTGTCAATGAAGAGGCTAAATGTTGTGCTAATGACTCCTAAGGCTCCAAGATCGTTGGACCAGAAGGTCGGATTCAATATGAATCTAAAACCTTCGGTATGCAACTGATATTTCTGTTCCCTTCATGTAAACTGTGCAATTCATTTCTTTTCAACTAGTCATAACCTGCGGTTATATTCTAACCAACTTTCAACTAACYCACTCAACTATAATTTCAATTAACTCACTCAAAATATTACTTGCATTATGGATGTTAKTTGTCAAGTGATTATTGATAATTGCTGAAGTGTCTTTGTATTGTTTCATTCATAGATAAATTTATACTTTGGTCTTAATATCTTGAGCTGCTTCTCATTCCTTTTTAGTATGTTTATGTTGTCTACATCCAGGAAAGAGTAGCTTCCTCAGCCGGTTCAATAAGGGCCAAAGTGGTGAGCCAATTAAGACCTTTGCTAACAYTGATTTGTGTAGTTCATGTGTAAGTCCATTTACAAGAAGAAAGTGTGTTGTAAATATAAATTATGTTTATTAGGACGGGATAACTTATATTGCGTAAATCTAATTCGGCAATRTAGAATTTGAAGTTGCAGCTGGCAAATTGGCAATCCCTCAATCCTTTGTTTAAATTGACGTTAGTGGTATCCATCCTTTTAGGAAAAAGAGTTTTAGTATTTAGGATATTTTTAATCGCAACACAAGATCATTATRCTTGCCACGTTTTGTTCTGAAATTTTTGTGYTATTTCATTAGAGAAGTTTCACTTTAATTTGTATTTTTTCTGTTGAAGATGTGATATGTTATACAGTAATGTTTCTGTTCCGCTAACAGATCACTCCCTTGGTGACCTTTATGATGGTCTTACTTGCCATTTCTCCTTGTCTTTTCAAAGCCTGGAATTATCCTCAGCCCAAGAAGATTGATAGCTTATGCTTACACTTGTGGCTTTTTATTTGGTTGGCATGTCCATGAGTAGGAAACCTCGTCCCTCTTGCTGTAAACGCAACAACATACCTGATGYAMAGCATTACTTTTTACTCTCAATAGGTATGACCTTTTCTTCTTTCTGCCTTCAAAAGAAAAAATTCAAATAGTAGTAGCATATTCATGTTTTAAATGAATAATATGTTAGTGTTTCTATCCATTTTTTAGTTGAATACTACAAGCTCAGTAGTCCATGAACTTGGCTGGCATGAAAAGTTTAATCCCATAGGTTCCAATATTTCGACTCAAAATGGCCTAAATCACTAGAATACTAATGAAATAGGGCCTGTTTGCTTAACTGAATGCACACGACTTAAATGCTATATAAAATTATAGAAAGCGAATAAATTCAAAACATGTCAGATGTTATGTGTGATAGTTGGGAACAAAAACGCCCAAAATGGCCTAAATCACTGTATTTACCCACATCCTAAAATGACCAAATTCACTAGTATTTGATCCTTTAAATGACTTGTGGCGCCTACATCTCGCGAAAAAATAGCAGAAACAAGAGCACTATTAGGAAGGGCCTAATGAATGTTATAGGACATATGAGAAAAATTTTCTGAAACTTGTAATAGGTAGCGATGTGAAATTGGGGACAAAACGCCCTAAAGTGGCCAAAATTCACAAGTATTTGATCCTAAATGCCTTTGTTGTCTAGGTTGAATGCAAACAAGTCTTAGATAAAGCTATGAACGTAGATAAGGACATGAATAAAGGTTTAAATGTAAAGGTGATGTGAGAAGTGGTGAAAAATACACCTAAAAAAATTACCAACTTCACTAGATATTGATCCTAAATGACTTTGTGGCATCCATTGAATGCAAACAAGTCTTAGATAGCCTAAATGATGTTATTAGGACATGAATAAAGTTTAAAACTTAGTTATTGGGTAGTGATTGTGGAAAGTAGGAACAAGCTCTAAAAAAAATACCAAGTCACTAGTATTTGACCTTAAAATGACCTTGTCGTGCCCTATTGATGTAAACAAGTTCAAAAAGCTAAATTGAATTTTAAAGGAATGAATAATGTTTTAAAATGTAGTTAGGTTTTTTTTGACACAAAATTATGAGTAGGTGGTTATAGATGGCTGCGGAAAAAAACACCTTAAAATATGTAGAATTTTTTTAAAACATTAATGTTCTAGTTATACGTCATAAATTAAAAGTACATATGTGAAACTGAAGTGTTTAAATCAATTTCGCATGTTTTCTATGGTTTTTTTGTCAGGTTTATCCAACACCAGCAATTGCAAAGGCCTTGCTTGAAGAAATCTATTGAAGTTCGAGCCAATGTGCAACTTATATTACGGAAATTGTCTTTGAAACATATATTAGTTGCTTGGTAGGTTTACATACAAACATTATAACTTTGTAGTTAGTATTAACTTTTTGGGGTAATTGTTTATCGTGACATAGATTATTTATAGTTATGTTTTGGAATATTTTAAGTTCATTGATGTAATGATGAACATTGGGAATATATGTTTTTCAATGCGAGTATATTATGTATGACGGTTATCATTGTAAGCTATATGATAAGATGGGAAAGTTAGATCTTTTTGGACTAGGTTCAGGTTGAAATTGGTTATTAATTATTATTTTTAAAAAAACTCAAGTGCTTCGGGTATACATAAGCACGAAGCATTTAAATTATCATACAGCTAAAGAGATCACATAATGCCTCGTGTTTATACAAAACTTCGAAGCAATTAATGTCAGAAAATGCCTCGTGCTTTTCAGAAAACTGAGGAATTTGGATAAAATGCTCGGGGATTAAGATGCCCGAGGCATTGTTAAAGGAGTTGCGCGATGTAATGCTTTGTAATGCGGCTAAAGGGCCCTGATAGTGCAAACTAACTCCTTATTTTTGCCCGAGGCACAAGCCGCTTTTTCCACATAGTGAATATGTTATTAAATTTTTTACTATCGTGTACTTGGAGAACCAATGGGGGAAGGGGATTCTCGCCGAAACTCATTAGAATTGAAAAACATGGCATGCATTAAAACTAGCCGTAATGGAAGAATTACAAGTTAGGATCGAAAATCCCCAAAGGCCAAAATGGCGCTAAAAATGTTCAATTTTTTTAGCGTTAAAATGGTCTTGTTGTGTTCTAATTCGCACACATTCAATCAAATCTGGTCTATAGGAAGCCTGATGGTGTCTGATGGAATAGTGTCTAAGAGTATTATGAAAAAACGAGTAAAGAGAATAGAAATGTGACAAAGTTAGGAGCGAAAAATCCCAAAAAGCCAATACAGGCAAAGAAACTAAAATGTCAATTCATTGTAAAAATAATCTTGTCTGTCGTTCTAATCGCGGACTCACATCAACCTCTTAGGAAGCGCTAATGGGATCATAACGTGTCTAAGGATTGAAAAACAAACCTAGTAATGGAATAGAAATGATATATGACAAGTTAGAGCGTACAATCCAAACAAACGCCAAAAAGTAAACGGTGACTCAACAAGCTCGGGACCGCGGGCTAGGCCCGATCCGACCCGAAAAATTTACGGCGCTTTAACAAGTTTGTCGGCCCGAAATCGGCCGGGCCGGGCCGGCCCGATGGATTTCCGAAAATTTGGTGGCTTTTGTCATCACTTTTTGTGCATTAGTTAATATTTTGCCTGGCCCGAAAAGCCCGAAAGCCCGCCCTACAATTTTTCGGCCTTGGGAAAACATATTAGCTCTCGAATTCCAAGCCCCGGCCCGATTAAAGGGCCCTTAATATCACATCGCCAGCCCCGGCCGGACCCGGCCCGGCTCGGCCCATGATCACCTCTACAAAAAGGCCTAATGTTTCAATTTTTTTTGTAAAATGGTCTTGTGTGGCGTCTAACCGACGTCAGATCAGACGTCTAGAAGCCTTTTAATGGTGTCTAATAGACGTTTCTAGGTTGAAAACTAGAAGGATAGAAATGTGACCAGTTAGGACGAAAATACCAAAAAATCTCTCATAAAATGGCCTAAATGCAATTTAACTCTCTGTCTAAACCCATAAAATCAAGATCGAAGAACCTAAGGAGTAAATATGACATGAACGAGATTTAAAATACACGTTAATACAATTGTTTTATAGAAACTTAGGCTCGAAAACTCATAAAACCCCAAAAATTTAACTGTCAATGGTTATATTTCTTTGTTATGCTGGAATTGTTTGCACTAACTCTGTAATTTATAGGATAAATATATGCAAACCTTTACTGAGTCTCAGGCATAGCGGACGAGGGGATTCCCACAAGGTGTTCGCTTCTGGACACGGGTGCGGTTCGCAGGGGAGGTTTGTCTAGGCAAAGCTGGAGCTTCTCTCTATTACGAGAAAAGCTCGAGCCACGCTGGACCTAGCTACTCTGCGGTTTCCGCTAAACTAGATGAGATGTCTGCGCATTTTGAGGCGTCAGAGCGCGCTCGGGCGGAGTTAGAGTAGAGAGAGTGCTTGCGAGATGAAGAGCAGCGTCGTCTAGTCGAAGATTCCAAGAGGCAAGCGGAGTACATAGAGCAGATGAGGGCGCAGATGGACGCTTTCATGAGGCAATTCGGCGACCCGTCTTCCTTTCCACGACGCCCCGATGACCGCACAAACGGTTATAGCGCTTCTGGAGCATTCGTAGCGTAGTAGGAGTCGTTAGTTTACCATTTCTTGATTGTACGTTTTTATTTGTTACATTTTGATCTTGTGTATATTACGAATTATGTATTTATATTAAAAATACAATTTTATTTTGCATGTTTAACCTATTTTACATTAATATATTATTAATTAGTTTATTTTTATAATTCATTTAATATTTATTGAAAGCCAAAAAAAAGCATATTTACCGACCGATTATTCGGTCGGTAATGGCCATTGAAAAATTAAAAAAAAAATTCCATGGAGGCATTTACCGACCGATTTTTTTGGAGGGAAAAGGGCATTTACCGACCGATTAATCGGTCGGTAAATGCCCTTTTCCCTCCATTTTTTGGTCGGATGTTATTGGTCGGGAATCGGTCGGTAAACCCTTACTGACCGAATTTCGGTCTGTAATCTTTGGATTACCGACGATTGTGATTCCGACATCGCTTACCGACCGATTTTCGGTCGGTAACCCCTGTTACCGACCGATTTTCGGTCGGTAAGTGTGGTCGGCCGAAGCCAATTTTCTTATTGTGGAAGATGAACTGAATCAGAACTTTGATCGAACAGCTGGAGGCTCTGATACCATGTTGAAAATCTAAAGAACTCAAACAAACAAACTAGATTGCTAGAATTATCAATCAATCGGTACTAGCATGATGATCACAAAATCATATAGAACATAATGAGAAAGAGAGAGAACCATGATTGGTGTTTTATTTCTATTGAAAGAAGAATGATTGAAAAATGATTACATATGATCATGACCCTTATATAGAGGGTCATGACAAGGAACATCCAATTAGAAGCTAGTATACAAGAGATGGACCAATCACAGCTTAGTAGTAGGATTGCTGAGCTGGCCAAAATATAACAAACTCCTAACTTACTATAATCGACATAAAATGCAACTTCATTAATAGAGAGAAGCAAAGTCCTCAGCTTACTGCTTGTTGTGACTTGAGGCRGTAGTATTTCCAATATCATTGACAACGAATACCTCAGAGTCATCACCGCTATCTTTAAATGTTAAGTTCAGAGTGGGTATGATGGAGGAATAGGCCAGCATACACACAAATAAAATAAATAACTAAGATTTTCTTATGACTTAGGTCTTGTTCTCTTGAACTGAATTTTTCTAAAGTGAACTNGTAGTATTTCCAATATCATTGACAACGAATACCTCAGAGTCATCACCGCTATCTTTAAATGTTAAGTTCAGAGTGGGTATGATGGAGGAATAGGCCAGCATACACACAAATAAAATAAATAACTAAGATTTTCTTATGACTTAGGTCTTGTTCTCTTGAACTGAATTTTTCTAAAGTGAACTTATTAATAATGTTRAAGCCTTAACAAATCTCTATTATATAAGCCAAGGGGAGTCAAGGTGTCCCCCTGTGAAAATACAATAGTATCCCTCTATATAACTTTTTATGTAAAACACAAAAAAAAATTAAAAAAAAGATAGATAATCAATCAATCAATCAATTTACCATTATAATTTAGCTTAAATTTGAGTAAATTTCATTTAAATAGCTTAGAATCAATTCATATGGAATTCAATTAAGGTCATTAATAAAAAGTGTCAATTTTGTGATTTGAAAAACCTCCCTAGATTAATCAACCTCGCTTAATTAATAACAAAGTATTTTAACTAAAAAGTAAAAATTGGTTTAACATTAATCCACTAAAAACTCATATCAATCAATTATAACTTTAATCAACCTACCTAAAATAATTATCAATTTTCACTCTATATAAACCCACTTTGTAAACACTCCGATACAAACTTTGTTCTTCCCATTTTTTTATTAATTTTTTAATTCTATTTTATGAATTATCTATGAACTTTCATTTTCTTTATTATGAAGTAACAAAACATTTTATGAACCACGTCATTACCAAGTAGGATTTTTATGATAAAAGGAGCATTTTACATCAATTATTGCAGTTTTAAATCGCACACGCATCGCATGCAAAAAAAAAAAAAACTAATTTCTTAATGATTTAATTTATTTTTACTAAGCTAGATTTTTTTTTTGAAGTAGACTTATTTGTATTTTTAATACATAATGAATTGAACTCTTAAACTGAACTTTTTTTGTTTTACTAAAATTTATTGAAACAAGTTAATAAGAAAAGGCCCTTACACATATTGAAACAAGGGTTGTAATGCGCAAATGCAATGGGACAAATACTTTCATGTTGAGAGGTGACTTATGACATACAAAAGTTTTTTGTTACTTAAAAGAGTAAAGTATTTAATTAACCTCCACATGGAAGCAAAGATAAATATTCTAAGCTTTAATTTTGTTGTGAGAAGAACATCACTTTTAGTTTTGTAAAGCAAAGTGAACATCAAGATTATTAAAACCTCTATAAAAGTAAGTTCCCAACATCAAGATTATTATATCTCTATTCCWAGAGAAAATTAGAGATTAAACTTGTAAATTCTTTTTTTCTTTTATCTCTCTTTCAAGTAGTCTCAACAGAGTAGTACGAACATCCAATTCTAGCAAGTTTACGCTCCAATTCATAATCTCTGGTATGTACCGTACGTCTCAATAGCAAATTAGCAATAGCTTCTATCTTTCAAGTTTTAAGATGCATATGCAATACATTTTATGTCTCATATTCAACTACAT
Source organism: Bassia scoparia (assembly GCA_008642245.1). Lineage (NCBI taxonomy): Eukaryota > Viridiplantae > Streptophyta > Magnoliopsida > Caryophyllales > Amaranthaceae > Bassia > Bassia scoparia. The sequence continues at coordinate 56,032 of SNQN01000233.1, read as the reverse complement.
ATTTCGGATTATGCGACATCAAATTAGAAKTTCGAATCCTCATACCCCCATCCCCTATTCTAAAACTAGTTTTTTATGCACGCGATGCCTGCAATTTTATTCCTGTCTTATTAATGTTATGGCTCTGTAGAAAGTTTMTGCATGAGACTGTATTGTAGATTTAATATTATCGTTAACTAATTAAATAATAAAATAGTGTGCTTACAAAGATGATTTAAATTATGAGAAAATCATTAATATATGGGTTGTTTGACTATAGATTATGAAAAAAATTAATGAGAAATAATAATACTTGTATTTCATAAATAATTAAGAAAAATTTATTTGACAAAGTACATACGAAACCTTTTTTTGTGTGTGAAGTTTTTTCGCAAATTATTATTGATTCAATATTTGAATTGAGAATTCTACTTTTTTCTAAAAATAAATAAATCACATAAAATTAGCCAAAAAAGTTTTTAAAATTTGACATTCTAATAAATATTCTAGGAATATATGAACTTGTTGTTTTGTACTCCGTACCATTTTAATCCCTATTATATTTAATCTATAATCCATTTTACCTCTTAACCCCATCTTCCCTTACTTTTCCCCTTTTACTCAAACCCTCTCCAATCTATTTTTACCTTTGGACATCARTCATGTTATAATACTACCTCCGTAACACAATTCTCGCAACGATTAGACATTTTTTCTCTCTACTTTAATTTATGTCAATGTTCAAGCATTGTGTTACGGAGGGAGTACAATATTTCTAATTTTTTTCCGCGCAAATTAGTAAATGCCCACTTTTATTGAAATAGAGAGAGTATTAATGAGTAATGACTAATTATGGATAATTTTAGAGATTTTTTACTTAATAATTGATTTCATTTGACTATTGAAGGAGTCTATTTTTTGTTATTTAATTGTTTGAAATGATGTGATTGACTACTAATTATTTGATTAATGGCATTCATGTAATTTTCAAAAAAAAGGAGGGTGAATGGTTTTTTAGGTGGAACTCTGCAACACTGCCCCCCCCCCCCTCCCTTATATAATAGAGATATGTGTCTTGTTCTTGTTCCTTTAATGTGTTTATCGATATAAATAATATTTAGATTTATATAATATTTTCATTATTAGTTATCTAATACTCTTGCCGTTTTTTTTAGATGTTCCATATCATTTTGGAAGGTGTTTTAAGAGTTGATTGAGTTGAATAAAATAGTTGAGTAAGTTGGGTAAAAAGTTGAATAAGTTTAGGTAAAAAGTAAATATGTGAATGAAATTTTATGGGAAATAGTAATTTTGGGTGAATAGATTGGGTAAAGATATGAAAGTTGACATTAGAAATGAGTAATTCATTAATGTTAGAGTAAATAAGTAGGTAAAAGATAAAAAGTTATTTTTAAATTGGTTTGGAACATCTATTTAAAACGGCCCAAAATAGAAACTAAAACAACTAAAAAAACGGAAGAAGTATCATTTAACGCTTTAGGAGCGCTCAAAATCTTAAGAAGATAAGGTGTCATGTGGTTCGTCTCAAAATTCACAGGAATTTGGATTTCCAATGAAGTACTTTATATAAAATTGAGTATGCAGTTGTTTGGTATTTAAAAAAAAAAAATCGGACGTTCATGGAAAATAAGCATTATAATATAATGACAATGCATCTAACCGTAATAATCAACATCTAACCAAGAAGCATCCTAAAGAACTCTACGACTTCAGCTACATGACCCGCTTAACTTTTTATTATGGCAGATGAACCCCATAACTTTTTATAGGGTGCAATTAAAATTTATGTAATCCCTCCGTTTTTTTAGTTATTCCACATCGATTTGATACGGTATTTAAGAGTTGATTGAGTTAGATAAAATAGTTGAGTAAGTTAGGTAAAAGAGTAAATGTATGAGTGAAAATTTTTGGGAAAAGGTGACTTTGGGTGAATAGATTGAATAAAGTAATGAAAGTTGACTTTAGAAATGAGTAATTCATTAATGTTACGGTAAATAAAGTGGGTAAAAAGTAAAATAATTATTTTTAGATTGGTGGAACAACTAAAAAAACGGAGGGAGTATCATTTTGGCAATGAATTTCATCAACATAAATAAATGCAATACAAGTATGATATTTTGGGAAAAACTTAGTCTATCCACCGGGTGGACTACTCAGCACTAATATAGTGTTGTTAAAAACATTGAGAATAGAATTCAACTTGATTAAAATAATATTAGTTTAATGTTCTATTAGTAGTGGGTAGGTGTAGCAATGTCCTGATATTTTGTACTCCCTTCGTTCCAATAAATTCATGTCGTAAGAAAAATCAGCATTATTCATCAATAGTGAATCTTCCAAATTCTCGCYAATATATAAGAATGAATATAGTCAAGTGAGGTYTTGTKAGAATCGTTTTAACAARTAGTTTATTAAAATTCAATCTTTATAATTTTTACTCATATATAATTAATAAAAATATTTCACTTGTAAATTGTAAATTGGCAAACGTGTAAAATAGATCGAAGTGGCAGAAATTTAGTAGATTAGAGGGARTATAATAATGTATATGTGATATAATTTGGATGTTATATTTTAACCCCTTTTGCATTTTATTTAGAGTAGATGTTTACATAATTAATTACTCTATATATTTCAAAGCAATTCATGTCAATTTTATGTATTGGTTTTGATTCACAATATAAAAAATAGTTATTGGTTATCAATGGGCGTTTGGTAAAATGAATGTAAATAGAATGGAAAAGATTTAAATAAGGAAAAATGGTAATAATAAGTATTACCCATATTAGTTGTTTGGTTTTTCATTGGAATGGAAACAAATACTAATACATTCCCTTTTCGTTTTCTTTTATTTGTTATACTTCTTGATTTCTTATGATGTTACGTAGTTCATATTTATTTTTCCAGATCATCTAATCTATTAGTAAACAATTTTTAGCTGAACTTAAAAAACATGATGAACCCTCAACAGCCACAACTTTGGGTTTACTAATCTTACCTTTTTCAAAAAAAAATAAATATTAAATTAATACTCCATTTCTAGTAAACAAAAAAGTACTCCGCACTTGTATTACAAAGGAAAAGTTTTTTTTTTGAAAAAACTTTAATATTTTCTCCGTTTCTAAATAAATGCATCACTTTGAATTTTGCAATCACATTATATATTTTGACTAAGTTTTGAGCTTTACACATAATAAAAATATAGTCAATTGAGATCTTGTTATATTCGTCTCATTAAATACTATCTTAATATCAACATTTTATAATTTTTTATTATTCATAATTGTAGTTTTTAAGAGTCAAAGTAAAGTCTCGACAAACGTAAAATGTTGATTGATGCATTTTTTGTGAAACGGAGGAAGTATTACYCTCAACTACTGTAATTCTTTTGTCATTTTTAGACAATAAAAAATATCAAAAAGAAAAATATAGAATGAAAAGTTCATCACAAATTCACAATAATGAAATTTTCTACTAGAATTTACAAAAATAGATTTTTCTTTTCAATTTTTTATTATGAAAATTACAAAAATAGATCTAAATAAAAATAGAATGATGTTGATCAAATACAGAATTGTCCCATATGATGAAATTGGCCAAAATCAATGATCATCAAAAATATTGTTTAAAAAGATAGCATCATGATATAGATGAGCAGGAGTAAAGCTGTAAGCATATTGGAGTAATGTGATATGAGAATTAGTAAAGCTAAGTAACGTGATTTGTTACCGTAGGTTGGTAAAGGGAAACAAGTTGGCGGAATCAATTCCATCGTTACGTAGTCAAAGCAAACAACAAGTAACAGATTGGATTTCAGGATTCCGTTTCCAACTATCAAAATATTCATACCAAACATGCTCTTAATTTATTACAAGTAAAAGTTATGGTGTTAGACAAAGAGTTAAAGAGATGAGAAGGGCTGCTACTAATGCCTGTTATTTGAATGAATGCAGATGGATAACCATAGTCGAAAAACAGAGATACAAGAACAAGTAGATACAACGCAAGTTGAAATCGACCGTATCTCAAATTCATTGCGTGATGGGATGAAATCCATGACTTCTTACAACTCCAATTGTTGCATTTACCGAGTCCCTGATTACCTACTAAAAGGAAATGAAGAATTTTATAAACCTCGAGCCATATCAATCGGCCCAAAGTTCTACAATACTCATGAGAATCTGGGCACCATCCAAGGTCTCAAATGGACTTTCCTGCAAAGCTTCATAGAGCATCCTGACAACCATTATCCAAGCTTCGAGCCTTACATAAATTATATAAAGAAGATCGAAAGGGAAATTCGAGAGTGTTATGAGGAGCAATTTAGTTTATCAAGTGAGGAGTTTATCCAAATGATATTCCTCGATGTTTCATTCCTCGTTTACCTTTTCCTCATTCAAAGTAAAAGAAAGGAAAGTGTTGTACTTAATGCTGGTTTTCCTTTCATAGAAAATAAACAAGTGCCACTAATGCAATATATGCAAGTAGATTTATTTCTGGAGGAGAACCAAATCCCTTTTTTCGTTTGCAAGGGTATATATGACATCGCATTTGGTCAGGTCAACCCGTGTTGTACTTTTCTTGATCTTGCCCTTGAATGCATAGGCACATTATTCGTTGAGTTTCCTGAATCTGAATGTATTATTGATGGTGAGAAAATAACAGATGCATCAGACATTAAACATCTTCTGGATCTGCGCAGAACATCTTGTTGTTTACTTTTGGATAACGAACGGCAAATGAGATCAGAAAAGCCAAGAAAGTTCCATCCGTTTGGGTCTGCTAAGCAACTAAGTGTTGCAGGCGTTAAATTTGCGTCAAGTGAATCAAGTAATCCACTTGACATCACATTTGACAAGAGTAACGGGGTGTTAAAAATTCCGAAATTTACTTTGGCAGATTCCACAGAAGCTGCTTGGCGGAGCATCTTTGTATTTGAACAATTCCATTATATGAGGTATGATAAACTGTACTTTTGTGATTATGTCACCTTCCTTGATACGTTGATAGATTCTAAGGAAGACATTGAACTGCTACAAGAAAAAGGGATAGTTGACAATGTACTTGGGTCCAGTGAAGAAGCTGCACAACTCTTCAACAAAATAACCAAAAATAAAATACTTGCAACAAATAACTTCACATTCTGGGATGTTAGTGAAGGTTTGAAGGAATACTCATCCACCGAATGGAATAGATGGAAGGCTATATTATGGAGTCAATACTTCAACCACCCATGGTCAATCATATCATTCATTGCAGCAGTCGTAATAATTATTCTGACTATATTGCAAACCATTGCGGGATTCCTCCAATTATCTCATTAGTACAAATAATTTCACTGGTTCGAGCAGAGAATTGAAAAGAAAGACCATTAGAAGATTGTTGGCACTCCAGCTACTTTAGACCTCCATCCAAATCTCTGAGTTCACTTTTGGTATTTGTCTTTTTAGGTGTGAAAAATGTTGGTATTGTAATAAGATGTAATGACATTATAAAGTATATATGCATTAGAAAATATGAGTATACTCCACAACCTAGTTGCGGCCTAGTGTTAGAGACCGCAAGGTGGTTGCGGACTATTCTGATTGCTATGTATTATGTACCAATTTCTTGATGTCATTTGATGGCTTCTTACTTTCTTGTCTTTCCATATTCTTTAGGGGTTATATCCCTTTATATTTTCTGAATAATTGCACTTCATGAATTGGGGGTTATGGCTCTTTAAAATCCTAGAATAAATAAAGTTCATGAAGTGGGAGGTTATATGGAATCCTAAGAGTCTCTTGTCCATCCATCTCTATTCCTCCATCTTCTATATAAACATCTTTTTCCTCACCTTTCCATATACTCACAAAAATATTCTAAACATTTCTCTCTCTTGTTTTGGGCATAAGTTTGTATTGTATGAAGGTGGTGTGTGATCCTTAGGAAACGTATTGGCGAATACAATTGTGCACCTTGGTTGCGCCAAATTTCGTTTTCAAGTCAGTGGTCCTAATTGCCACGACACACCAAAACTTGTTCCTTTTCTTATAGTTGTAGTCTCTCTTTAAACAACAATTTGAAAACGAAATTATGTCTACTACTATCAATTTTGTGAACAAGTCTCTTATAGTTTTTACCATTCAAAGGCTCAAACGAAATTGAATGGTAAAAACTATAAGAGATGGTCTCAAAAGCTATTGATCTTTTTTGAGCAATTAGAGGTTGATTATGTTCTCTAATTTGAAGATGTTGAGGCAATTCAAAAGGCATCTAAATTCTCACCATCATCTACCACTCTCACTAAAACACAAAAGGAGACGGCTAAGGTGGAAGCGGATTCCTTGAAAAAGAAGGAGAAAGACAACAAGTTGGTTCGAGGACATCTTCTCAATCATATGTCATATACTTTGTTTGAACTCTTTGTTAATTTCAAGTCAAGCAAGGTAATTTGGGATTCTTTGGAAAAGAAATATATGGAGCGGATGATGCGGGCAAGAAGAAATATGTTGTGGGCAAGTGGATCAACTTTAAGATGGACGATGTCAAGCCAATCATGGACCGAGTTCATGAATATGAGAATTTGGTGACCGAGATTATTGGTGAAGGCATGAACATGTGTGAAAATCTTCAAGCCAATGTTCTTTTGGAGAAATTTCCACCATCATGGAAAATGACTATCGCAATTCCTTGAAGCACAAGAAAAAGGATATGAGACTTCAAGAATTGATTAGCCATATGAGGACCGAGGAGGCTAATTGCCCTAAGGATAAGTTTGAGAATCTCACTCTTAATTCTTCTAATGCTAACTTGGTTGAATCTAATATGTCCTTGTCTAAAAACAGGTCTAATTCTAAGAAGAAGGATCTGACAATCTTTTGCAAATAATAATATTTATGAGATTCAGATAAATATATAGTTTAATGAACAATTTCTAGTTAGTTTAGTCACATTATACATTTTTCAAGTCTTAAAAACCTTAATAATTTATCTAATTTTTACAAAACATCGAAAGAAAAAAAGGCGTTCCAAAAAAAACTTGATCGACCGACCAACCTGTTATCGAAAAACATTGGGTCATGAACAAAGAAATTCGACCCGTTACCGAAAAAGGACCAACCTGTAAATGCCCGAAACCCAACATTGATCGACTGATATCGACCTCACCGACCGATTTGCCAGGTATACTCATAGAGCGCACGTAGTAATAGTAAAGGCTTATTTTTTTTCGACAATTAATTAATTAATCATGAAACTTTCCGTTTGTTTATGTGAAAGTTAGTACACTACTTCACCATTCATTTTCTTTCATTTTTCAAGTGATCGTAGTAGCGTACTTCACCATTCATTTTCTTTCATTTCTCACTTGATCGTATTTCAACACTCAAAATCTCTCCTGTATATCAGCATTTTAGCTCTCTGCTCTACTCTTTGGTACGTTGTTTCTCTCTTTTCTTTTCTTTTTTCTTCTTTTTTTCCCCCTTATTTTTTAGCATTGATATTTGTATGGTAGATAGAAACTATGAAGCACGAAAACCTTCAGGACTTAAAATTTTCACGTTTTCGGAATTCGAAAATCCGGAAACTCTCCGTAAACGTTTCCGGAACTTAAAATAAAAATCGGAAACTCTACAATAGTAGCGTTTTCTATATCAGAAATTCTTCAATCGTTACAAATATAGCGTTTCAAAAATAACTTACAAACTCACACATCTTTTGTTTATTGAAAGCAAGCATATTATAAAACTTTAACTAATATATTTGAAGGTAGATACTTGACTTATAATATTTTATTTTATTATCACTTTTACGAATGATGTTTATTTTTAAGTGATTTTATTTCTTTTGAGTTGTTATTGTAGTTATTTTTTCTCCTCGCAATTTCACTTTCTCTCAGTGTATGTGTCTATGTGAGAAGACGAAGATTTTTTGTTAATAATAATTTGATGTTTTATTTAAATAGAGTTAACTCAATCCGGCACATTGATAAATTATAATGACGTAATTGTGTATCATTGATATGACATTTAAATATTGAATTTTTTAAATTTTTTGTTAACAGTTCTTCAACAAGGGACAATTATATTTGACGTCATCTATGGGCAAATCCAAAATCTTTGTAGATAGAGCCAATCATTAGCTCCCAACCATGGGGCGAATGAAATCCGATACATAAATCAGTTAATAAAAGAATAGAAAAAGCTTTTATTGTGTCAATGTTGGTAAGAGAATTATAGAAATTTTCTTATTGTTTTGTCCTTATATTTTTAAAAAAAATTTAATTTTTAAATTTTTTGTTAACGTTTTCCCGTTTCCTTGATTTTAACAATTGCGTTTCCTCGTTTCCGAAACTCCCAGCGTTTCCGTGCTACATAGGTTAGAAATGCTTTTTCCTTGTTTAGATCAAGTAACAATTTCAATTTTATTAGCATTTTAAACATAAGTGTTATATGGATTGAACACTACAAGAGGAGGTTGAATTGTACTCAGGGAACGTGATCATTTGTTGCAGAATAATAAAAGAAACTCAAATGAAAACGTAAATAAACAAGAGATTCTTAAAATATAGAAACGAAACTCTTTTTACTTCGTTAGGAGATAAAACTATGGTCTGACACGCACAATGTAAAGAAATATATTTTGCCCTAGATTATTGCTTCTGACAAGAAGGAAGATATACAACCTAATAATTAGCTTGGGCCTTCTAATTACAAAATAGAATAATACAACAAAATAGGAAAAAAGCCCACTAAGCAACAATACTAAAATAATCCCAATAMCCTCCCTCAAGTTGGAGCATGCAAATCACAAATGCCCAACTTGGAGAGAAGAAAATCAAATTGTTGTTTGCCTAAAGCCTTCGTAAAAATAYCCGCAAGTTGACCATTAGTTGGCACATGAGAAGGATTRATCGTTCCATCTTGAAWAGCATCACGCAAGAAATGACAATCAACCTYAATATGCTTCGTACGCTCATGAAAAACTGGATTTWGTGCAACATACAAAGCAGATTGACTATCACAATATAAATTCATAGACTTCGGGTGATGAACCCCAAGATTAACAAGTAAGCTCTTTAGCCACTTAAGCTCACAAGTCAAAGCCGCCATTGATCGATATTCAGACGGGAGACAATGACCTATTTTTTCGTCTTCCAAAAAATAGGAGAACGACCAAGAAAAACAAGCCATCTCGATAAAGAACGCCGAGTGACAGGGCAACTGGCCCAATCAGAATCACACCAACCAGATAAAGTCAAATCACAATTTGAACGAAATAAACAAAATACCTTGGCCAGGTTTGGTCTTCAAGTACCGCACCACACGGAGTGCGGCATCCCAATGGTCATGCCTAGAAGCATGAAGAAACTAAGACATTATATGAACAACATATGCAAGACCAAGTCTAGTAAATGCCAAATAAATCAAACGACCAACCAACCTTCGATTTTGGTCCACATTCTCCAAAAATAGAATTGTGGAGCGAGAAAGTTGATGATTTTACTCCATAGGAAAATTAGTAGGCTTTCCTCCAAGTAGGCTGACCTCAGAAATCATGTCAAGAGTGTATTTTCGTTGATATAGAAAAATACACTCTTTATTTCTTGCAACCTCAATACCCAAAAAATATTTAAGCACACCAAGATTTGTCATGTGAAAACAAGAGTTCAAATAATTTTTAAAGGTGATAAGTGCAACGGAATCATTGCTAGAAATAATCAAGTCATCAACATAAATGAGAACATTAATTTGTATGACACCTTGAAGAAGAGTAAACAAGGAGTAATCAGAGTATGATTGTTGAAAGCCATACCTTTTCAAAGAATGAGCAAGCTTAGCGAACCAACATCGAGGAGCTTGCTTTAGACCATAAAGAGATTTTCTCAACCTACACACTTGATTCGCCTTATCACTGTGAAATCTAGGAGGCAATTTCATATAAACTTCTTCAACGAAGTCCCCGTGTAGAAAAGCACTATGAACATTCATTTGATGGAGTTCCCAATTCTTTGCAGCAGCTACAACTAGGAAAGCACGCACAGTAGTCATTTTAGTTACCGGAGCAAAGGTGTCACTATAATCAAGACCAGCAACTTGATGATTGCCAAAAACCACAAGACGAGCTTTAAGTCGCTCGACACTTCCATCTGAATTATATTTCACTTTATAAACCCACCTACTCCCAAGAGCTCGTTTCCCGGGAGGGAGGGACTCCATACTCCAAGTACCATTGTCTTCTAAAGCTTTTATCTCTTTTTGCATTGCTTCTCGCCATCCTGGATCTTTCATTGCCTTTTTAAAAGATTGAGGCTGCGTACCTGCAGTGACAACTGCAAGAAAATTTTTGTAACCCACAGAAAATCGATCACAATTTCACAAAATGTGCTATAGGATTGGAAATACCTGAGGAGTGATCGGAAGTAGATGAATGTGAAGAGGAGGATGGACTCAGTTTTTGCACAGTACCCAACTTAGCAGTATCAGTAACAAAATCTTTTAGCCGAACTGAAGGAATTTTAGGACGCTTCCCACGACCTAAATCATTACCCATATTAGAAGTAGTCATGGTTACAAGGTCTACACTTGTTGTAATCATATGCTCCAAATCACATGAAGCCTCCCCATGACAAATAGTCACATTATCATCTTCAAAAGGAATTGAGTCATGTGCCTCTGTATCCCCACGAGGATGCAACAAATTAGGAGAAACATTAGTAGGTGGACTTGTATCCAACTGTGCACCATTAGTAGCACCCACATATTCATACACCAAGTCATCATCTCCACTAACAAATGATTGTGGAATGGGAGATGTATCTAACACAACAGCTTCATCCTTTGCCAACACTTTAGCATAAGGAAATTCATCCTCATAGAATTTAACGTCTCGAGAGAGAGACAAAATATTCACCTGTGTCAAAATCAAATAATTTCCAACCCTTTTTATCATGTTGATACCCCACAAACACACATCTACGACTTCGACTATCAAATTTGTCTTTCTTGGATTTTCTATTATAAGCATAACACAAGCACCCGAAAACACGCAAATTATCATAAGAAAGAGGCACACCAAACAAAACTTCATATGGATTTTTATAATTTAGAACAAGAGTGGGGGTACGGTTAGTTAAATAACCCGCACCTAAAGCACATTCACTGCACCCCAAAAGTCAATGGGGAGATTACCTTGAAATCTCAAAGCGCGTGCAACATTTAGAATGCGATGATGCTTTCTCTCCACCCTACCAGTTTTTTGTGGAGTATCAACACAAGTAGTTTTAAACAAAATACCATTTGTGGCAAAAAAATCCTTCATACACTTAAATTCAGTACCATTATCACTTCGTACAACAAGAACATGGGCTCCAAATTTTAGCTCAACCATGGCAAAAAAAATTAAGAAACTTTTGATTAACCTTTGTTTTATCAGTTAATAATACGATCCAAACTGCTCGGGAAAAATCATCAACAAGTGTCAAAAAATAACGAGCATCGCATGAAGAAGGCGTATGATAAGGCCCCCAAAGATCACAATGTATTATCTCAAAACATTTACTAGCCCTACTATCACTGTCATAAAATAACTTCTCTTGTTTGTTTGGCTTGATGACAGACATCACAAGCTTTATGCAAAATAATACTAGATTTACTAACAAAAGGAAGAGATTGAACTACTTTGTCAGAAGGATGCCCCATTCTTTTGTGCCACAATTCTGGAGAGACTGTGCCAACAACATTGAGAGCTTGTATCTTTGGTACATTGCAAAAGTAGTAGAGTAAATAGTCATCAAGATCCATTGAACAAACATTGACATCCCACAACAGCTTATCTTCTTCAAAGAAAGGAATTGTCTTCCTAATAGAAGAATCAATAGTCATCAAGATCCATTGAACAAGCATAGATTGTACACAATCCCAATCCTCTAGTTTTGCTTGATCGGTGGGTTTAGATATGGTAGCGTCAATGAAGCCGTATTTTCGTCAGGATTTGAGAGAAAGCTGCATCGAACGCGACAATTGATCATAGTTATCACCCCTAAACACAATGTTTGTGATTGTATTTCCAGTATTATCTTGTGATCCTAAAAAATATGGGGAAGTATATGAAATGTTGTGTGAGAGTGAATTTTAGAGAGAGAAAATGTAAATAGAAATTGATTCTCATTTATCAATAAAGAGTTGAGATACCAGCTTATATATGTACAAAGGAGGAATAACTAATTTTCCCTTTAAAAATAACAAACCAAAATAGGTTGTTATGATTACAAAATATCTAGAAAATATCTAGGAAGTTTCTAGAAGAATCTAGAAAGTTATCTATATGCTCTACACACACTCCCCCTTCAAGCTTGACTCGGGCTGTATCAGAACAAGTAAAACTAGAATTATCCTCATTCTCCTCCAACTGCTGCTGCTCCTCCAACTGCTGCTCCTCCTCCTCCTCCTCCTCCTCCTCCTCCTCCTCCTCCTCTTTCAGCTATAGGTGGCTGAATAACAAGTCCAAGCTTGACAGATAAGAACTTGTGCTGATCAGCACCTAAGGGTTTGGTTATAATGTCTGCAACCATAAGAGAGGAACGTACATGTGAAGTCCTTATGAAACCTGATTGTACATTTTCTCTGATACCCACTTGGCTGCTCTGATACCATGTGAAATGTTGTGTGAAAGTGAATTTTAGAGAGAGAAAATGTAAATAGAAACTGATTCTCATTTATCAATTAACAGCTGAGATACCAGCTTATATATGTACAAAGGAGGAATAACTAATTTTCCCTCCAAAAATAACAAACCAAAATAGGTTGTTATGATTACAAAATATCTAGAAAATATCTAGGAAGTTTCTGGAAGAATCTAGAAAGTTATCTATATGCTCTACAAAGTAGGATCAAGTTTTATACATTTCATTGCCACTCATGGTGGAAGAAGGTAATAGGCAATAGCGCCGTCAAAGGCTCTAATACCATGTAGAGAAATATATTTTGCCCTAAATTACTGCATCCGACATGAAGGAATACATACAACCTAATAATTAGCTTGGGCCTTCTAATTACAAAATAGAATAATACTTCCTCCGTTTTTTTTTAGATGACCCACTTTGGGTTTTGTGATTTTTGAGGCAAAATATTGGTGTAAGTGATTAGGTGAGTAGATTGGTAATTTAATAAAGTATGTGAGACCCATAGATGAGAGAGATAGAGAGAAAGAGATTGTGGACCCCAAAAAAGTAGAAAGTAAGTGGGATTATATATGATAATTTATTGTGGTCCCCATGTTTTGAAAGGGAAAAAAAATCAAAGTGGAACAACTATTTCCAAATTTCTTAAAATAGAAACTGGGTCATCTAATAAAAAACGGAGAAAGTACAACAAAATAGGAAATAAGCCCACTAAGCAACAATACTAAATAATAATCCCAATACACTATCAAGATTCTTCTTTGATTATAAAAGTCTTAAATCAAATACAACTTAAGACCTCTTTCAAATTCCTCCACAAACTTGAAGTCCTCACAATCAATCCCACGCACTATTGATTATCCACTCTTTTCTTTTCTATACAAATTTCACTTCAAAATCTCACTCTTGTCAATTGATTCACACCCAAAGCCCTCTTTGAATTAACACAAACTCAAAGCAATCAATTAAAACTCGATGTAACTTCTAAACTGTTAACAAACTCTCTGTTACTAGAGTTACTCAAATACCTCACAATAAATTACTCAATTGACTGTGCTCACTTTTATCTTCTCTCAAAGATACAAGCTTTTTATAAACAAAGTATAGAAAATATGGAAGTTTAATTTTCCTATGTAGTAATGGAACTTTGAAAATTGGGGAACCGACTTTAATTTAAATAAATGGACTTGGAATATAACATTAGACTCCCCTTCTATATTTTATCATCATCTCATTTTTCCCTCCTAAATTTCCCTCCCATGTTCACTTTATAAATGTTTGCATAAAAAAGATAACAAAATAATTATTAAGCATAAGAAGATAATAAATGTCCTTTGAAAATAATAATTCAAACATACTTATACAATTGTAAAATATTTTTTATAACCTTAATTAAGTAATTGAATTTTAATACTTCGTAATAAAGATGTATTGTGATTATAAGAATAATATATATACACATTATTTAAAACCGAGCATTTGCTCGGATAATTATCTAGTTAACACTAAGTCGTGCTCCTGATAATAAGGTTGATTACTTAATCATACATTAATACCTTAATTGTAGAGTGACTTTTAAAATAAGACACTCTAAAAGACATAAGTTAGACAAATTAAGTGAATAAACGAAAGCACTATTTCCTTATCTAGAAGTATTTGATCACCAAGTGATTCGAAACCACTAAACACAACATCCAGTTGTTATATCGTAGAGCCACACCCCATGATATTCTATACTCTCCAATCTACTCACACATATTTCTTATTATCAAGGGGTTAGTTGTTTGTTATCTCCCTACAAATAGAAAATTATTAGTTCATATTTCTTTTTTTTTATTTCTAATTATTAGGGGAGAGGTGTATATTGCAAGGTGGGGAGTGAGTCTATCTAATAATTTACGCACAACATCCCAAGTATAGGAGATTGTGAACTGGTGGTGCTTGGAATGAAAGACTCTATCACATGTTTAAGGAAATAAAGGAGCATTACTTCACCCTAAATTACTCAACTAACTTAAATTTGGCCTTGTTGGGGTGATTAAATAATTACTTTCTTTGTGATGAAGATTTTATTAGTTGTTGGTATATATTTGCTCATTGGACTAAATATCTTCAAGGTCCAAATAATGACTAATTGACTCAATGTAAGTACAAAAATCCCAATAGGTTGGGTCAATCCACACCTCATGGTCAATGAAACTTCATGAGCATGACACTAACCTAAGGCCTATGTATGACACATGTCCTAGTAAACTAGCTGCCACATTTCACCTTTAAATGGTATATAAGGCACCAAATAGCCTACCAGCCCAGGTAATCCCCAAAACACACTCTAAATTCATATACTTCCTCTGGAAATTGTCTCTAACACCTCCATCGAAGGGGTTACTCCTTGATCCCCTAGGGTAGTCTACCTTGTTTTGTAGGTACGAACGAAGAGGAAAGGTTCAGCCCGTAGCACCGGCCCATTTGGAGCTTGCCACCTCAGCATGACCCATTATTGTACAAACAATTTGGCGCTAGAAAGAGGGTCGTTGTACCACATCATGGGTCGAACCGATGAATTTACCTCCCTCAAATTTTACACTTGAGGAGGCCCCTAGTCTCAAGACTAGGAGGGAGTTAGAAGTAGTTACCACCGGTGTAATCTATTAAAGCTGGACAATCACCACGATTCCCAACTAGCAAAAAACAGATCCAGAAGTGAAGTACTAAGTTTACTTTGTTTCACAACTAATTTCGCACAAAGCCTCTAGCAATGCTTATAACTACTCTTTGTGGGATATACGGCTGGAATGGATGACACTTTGGTGCAAATTCTAAGGCTATTAGTGCAAAGTCTAGTGTAAAAAGCAACTTCACTTTGGTGGTAATGAATGGTATTAGTTTTATACAGTAGCATCATAAAGTGGACATCTTTTGGAATTATGCTTTGAAAAGGAAAATTCTCAAAGATCCCTCATACATGCAAGCTAAATTCGGTCAACTATTGGTTGATGGAAACAAAGATTAAAACATGATTTTTTTGTAGGGAAATACCAAGATAAATGGCCTTTTGCGAAATCATACCACCATTAACACTTATTGTGGGGAAATACCAAACAATCTTTATGTTTTGTCTTGAGGTACCATTTTATGTTTTTTCGGTCAAAAAGTCTATTTTTTGACGTTGACTCGTCGGATTATTGTGAGTTGTTGTGCATGTTTCTCACTCGCCTTTATTACCTCACTACCACTCGTTGAATTCACTAACTGACATTTACTCACTCAAACTAACTCACTTCACTCCACTCTTTCTTCTCTCTCCTCTACTAACCATTCATCTTCTCTCTCGTTGAATTAATCATGAAATGGATGCTAATTTGGTTTGTGTGCTGCTAGTGTTGTTTCTTAATATTTTATATTGGAATGTGTTTGGTGTTTTGGATTTGTTTATTGAATTAATTAGGATAAAGGATTAAATTAAGAGTAAATGTTGCAGGCATAATGGAGTTAAGTACACATTTAGGACCTAAACTATCACATTTTTCACCGTTTGGGACCTGCTAACTTTTTTTTCATTCTTTAGGACCTAAGGTTAGGTTTCAGGTAAGTTAACTCAACTTTAACCTATTTCAAATGAATTATTAAATACAAAAACATATTTTGCAAAGAAAAAATTAGAGTATATTAATACAAAAATAAAAATAAAAAATAAACACTAGTACTTGGTTGACTAGTTGCTATATTCCTCGCTCAAACATCTCTTCTTCTTCCTCATTTTTCACAGCAACAAAAACAGACAAGTCTAAATTCATGAAATTGAATTCTCACAAGAATATGAAATTCTCATACACTACCCCCAATTTTTTAAATTTTTTTTTAAAAAGGTTCAATTTGTGAATTGCAAATTATAACTCACCAAACACTAAATTATAAATTTTAGGTTTCATAAATTATCAACAAATTTAAGAAAACTCAACTGAGGTAGATATGGGGAATCACGAGTCACGAAGTGAAGGGGGTGACACAACATGCCAAGTGAAGGGGTTGCCGATTGTCAACTTTTTTGTGGCCTTGATGTTGGTTGTGGAACTCTCGTGTGATTTTCCTGGTAATTTGGGCGATCTTATGGGGGTTAAATGAATATGTGGATGAGTTGAAAGGAATTGTGAGGAAGATGAAGATGAGAAGGACAAAGAAAGAGGATGAACAAATTAATCAGTAAGATTAAATTTTGGAGATCTTTGTTCTAAAAAATTAATAATTTTTTTTATAAAAATAATCTTAACTCATTGTCCCAACCACTTAATCTTACACTAGTTAAGTTTGATCGGAAAGTAGTGTTTAGGTCTCAAACGGTGAAAAAAATTACAGGTCCCAAATGGTGAAAAAATCAATAGTTGGGGCCCCATTCATTAGCTTAACTCGACATAATGAGGTCCAAACAAGCTGCCAAATTTAAAAATTGAAAAAAAACCAATTAAAAACCCTAATTTACAGAATTCAATATTGAAAAATTGAAAAATTGAAACACAAAAACACTCACCTTTGAGGGAATAACAGGGGCAGAGAAGAGAGAGCAGAGAGAGAAGTGAGATTTCGGGAGTGAAAATTGGAGATTTTAAATGGAATTTAATGAGGGAGTGTTTTTTTGACAGTTGGAGAGAAGAAATAGGAAGCTAGAAGAAAGAGAAGAAAGGAATAGGATGCGCGTGGGGGAGAAATTTGGAAGCAGGAGGTGACACACACGCACATGGTCAATGCCTGAAAATGGACTTTTTGGCCGGAAAATGGTAACTTGGTACGTACCTCAAGACAAAACATAAATTTTGTTTGGTATTTCCCCGCAATAAGTGTTTATGGCGGTATTATTTCACAAAATGCCACTTTTCCTTGGTATTTCCCCACAAAAAAATCTTAAAACATCAGATGGACCATCAAGTGGAATGAAGCACATGGAAAGTTCATGAGGAATAAATTTACATGCAAAAATGAGAAATCTTGCTGCAAAAATCAATCAAGAAGAATAATTTCGATGAAGATCTGATTATCATGCTTGCTTTTCGCAGAAAATATAAGCTTCATCAGCTAAGTATTTTCTCCCTTTTTGTTATGTCTTATATTTATATATGTGCCATACACAACAAGAAAACGAACGATTACCGACCGTCTGAAACAAACCTAAAACGGTCGGTAAAAATGCGGAAACAAACCTAGAAAATAGCTTTACCGACCGTTTAGGGTCGGTAACGGACGGTCGGCAATCGTATGGTCGGTAATTTAGGGTTTACCGACCGTTTAATGGTCGGTAATTTTTTATCGACTGTTTTTACCGACCGCAACCTACTTAGGTTAGTCAAAGTCAAATTCAGAGTTACCGACCGCTTGACGGTCGGTAACACTCAACAAACTGAGTTTGTTGACTTTTACCGACTGCCAAACGGTCGGTAATTATGAATTTATCGGCGCCAAGGGAGATGCATGAGAGAGGGAGTTGAGTGAGAGAGACGTGATTAAGGAGAGAAAGATAGTGAGGATAGACGTGATTGAGGAGAGAGAAATAGTGAGGAGAGAGTAAAGAAATAAGGAGAAAAAGAGGGGAGGGGGTATTAGTAAATAGTAATGAAAAATAAAACAAGGCAACCGACAATATGGTCGATTTGATTTTTGTTTTAAAAAAAAACACATTTACCGACCGTCTACGGTCGGTAATGCCACGTAGGTGGTCGGTAATTTCCGTCCAATCTAATAAACAATCGGAAAATCTGTAAATATGGTCGGTAAATTGCGTCCTATAAAAAATGGTCGGTAATATGACATTTTCCGACCGTTTTCATGACGATTAGTAAAATTCGTCGTTAATAAAGCAGATTCTTGTTGTGATAATTGCAAGGAAATTGTTGTTTGATGATTTAATCTTGTGAGTTAGTAAATAATTTACCACTTGTTGGCATGATTAAAAACATTATAAGTTGTGACAAAAATAATAATTGTCTAAAAAGCTTAGTGTTAAAATCGCCCACCAAGTGTTTGTTAAAATGCTTAGATAAAATGTAAGTGGTGTTTTATAAACCACCTTATTTTCTAAGTATGTATACTCTTTTTTGATGTATAATTTCTTATGATTATTATTTGCACTCTTAAAATCTTCACAAATGTCATGTTGTGTACAAAGTACCAAACTATATCAGGTAATGTCCACTTAGCTAAACCATAATAAAAGCAGCATATGGGTCTTCACCATGATATAAGAGTGACATGTATAATAATCCCTTAAAGGTGGAACCTGGTCGGTGGCATCTGGACCTTGGTCCTCATACCTTGGTCAGCGGCACCTAGCCTGGTCCATGTACCTGGTCAGCGGTACCCAGTCCCTGGTTCATGTACCCTGGTCAGCGACACCTGGTCCTCATCCCCTTGTCAGCGGCACTTGGTCCCTGGTCCATGTATCCTGGTCGACGACTTCTAGTCATTGGTCCTATCTTCAAGTCAAAAGTGCTAAGATCTAAGAAGAAATAAAGTCCAAGTTCATAGTTACCAGGCTAATGGCTTGGTCTATAACGGTGGTCATATCTTTTGGTTATCGGTGCCCTGACCTATGAAGGCGAACCAAATCCTAAGTTACTAGGCAGGCTAGTGCTATGGTCCTCTACGATAGTTAGAAGGTCCTAGTTCTAGACCACCTTTTTCCTAGTTTACGATGGTGAAATCCTACTCTTTCTACAGAGATAGATACCAGGCTGGTGAAGAGCCGCCTGGTAAAATCCTACTCTTTCCACAGAGATAGGTACCAGGCTGGTGAAGAGCTGCCTGGTAAAATCCTACTCTTTTTACAAAGATAGGTACTAGGCTAGTGAAGAGCCGCCTAGTAAAATCCTATTCTTTCTACAGAGATAGGTACCAGGCTGGTGAAGAGCCGCCTGGTAAAATCCTACTCTTTCTACAGAGATAAGTACCAGGTTGGTGAAGAGCCACCTGGTAAAAATCCTACTCATTCGAGATAGGTACCAGGTTGGTGAAGATCCACCTGGTAAAAATTTTACTCATTCGAGATAGGTACCAGGTTGGTGAAGAGCCACCTGGTAAAAATACTACTCATTCGAGATAGGTACCAGGTTAGTGAAGAGTCACCTGGTAAAAATCCTAATCATTCGAGATAGGTACCAGGTTGGTGAAGAGCTACCTGGTAAGAATCCTACTCATTCGAGATAGGTACCAGGCTGGTAAAGAGCCACCTAGTAAAATCCTGGTTCACTAGAACCAGGTACCAACATGATCATGTCATCTGGTTAAAATCCTATTCTTTATGAGATAAGGTACCAACATGATCATGTCATCTGTTTAAAATCATATTCATTATGAGATAAGGTATCAACATGATCATGTCATCTGATTAAAACCCTGGTTCACTAGAACCTGGTACCAACATTATCATGTCATCTGGTTAAAATCCTATTCTTTATGAGATAAGGTATTAGTATGATCATGTCATCTGGTTAAAATCCTATTCTTTATTATGAGATAAGGTATTAGTATGATCATGTCATCTGATTAAAATCCTAGTTCACTAGAACCAGGTACCAGCATGATTCTGTCCCCTGGTAAAAATCCTGCTCTTTAAATAGAGATAGGTGTTAGTATGATCATGTCTTCTAGTTTAAAATCCTGTTTAATAGAACCAGGTACCAGAATGATTATGTCTTCTGGTTTTATCATGTCCAAAATTAAAAAGATTTTGTCTTATAAAATTTTGCATGAATTATCTTTAGTATAATCATTTGATATAACTAATCCAACTTTCAAGATGTATGTGATTAATATTTCTACATATTAATTCACTTAAGTCTTGGGGGGCTGATAGGTACCCCTAGTACCTGCACCCCAGGTAGGTGTGCTTAAACATTCCTACTTTGTTTTATTATGTAAAAGGAAAAATTGTCAACTCCCACCTTTTAGTTACAAGTTTTCGGAGACTCCCACCTTTTAGTCAATTTTTTTATACTCCCACCTTTAGTTACACCATTTTTTGTAAACTCCCACCTCTGTCATATTCCGTTAGAAAATCTGTTAATTTTGGGGGGTATTTGTGTCTTTTTCTCCTTTATTATTTCTTGCATCTCCCTTCCACCCACGATCTCACCATTTCACTTCCCTTTCCTCCTTCTTCCTCATTACCTCAATCTATTCCTCTTCTTCCCAACTGTTTTTGTTTGTTTGTTTTGGAATTAAAAAATAGTTTCAGGCCATGGCAAACCTGGTAAATCAAACACTAGGTAAAAAGCATACGTCAAATTACAATTTTTACTAAAACATACGCTAATCATGTAATATCGAAATTTCAGCAATCAAGTCCTCCTCCAACAATTCTCAAATTTTATTGCTAATCATCCCCTTTTCTCACTTAATTAATCTGAATGTTTTAAAAACTGAAAATTAATTTGATTGTTCATGTACAAATCAATTTTAGATTGATAATACCTAACTCAAAAATCCAATGTTTTAAAATTATTTATACATCATATAAACATACCAAAATCAAATCTTTCACTTTGTTTTCAATAAAATTAAAACTTTATGTGTTACCAAAAACCCCAATTAAGTTTCCTCACTTGAAATCGCCGAATTAAATCGCTCAAAAATGGTTTTACCCCACTTGAATTTGTAAAATGTGGTGATGCTCAATCATATCAATGGCCCCATCACCTTGGACGTCGGCCGCCGCGACATTAGCAACTCCGCCGCCACCTCCATCACCACAGAGCGTCTCCCACCAGCAATTACGCCCATGGTAAGTACTAAGTAGTATGTGATTGTGCCGGGAATTAGAGAAATTAGAAGCAAGAACAACAGTGATGATAGTGATAATAGGCTCGTAAAGAGAGAGAAAAAGTAAAAAAAATGAAGGAATTAAAGATGAAGATGATGAATTGATTGAAGTGAAGAAGAGAAAGAAAGGAGTTAATGAATGGAGTTTTTGTTGGGGTGTCGAAGGGAATGAAAGAGGTAAGAAAGAAATAAGGAGGAAATGACAAAAATAACCCCCAAATTAACAGAAAATGTAACGCAAAGTGACGGAGGTGGGAGTTTACAAAAAATGGTGCAACTAAAGGTGAAAGTATAAAAAAAAAATTGACTAAAAGGTGAGAGTTTCCGAAAACTTGTAACTAAAAGGTGGGAGTTGACAATTTTTCCTATGTAAAACAAGTTAATTATTTGACTACAATAATTAACCATTAATATTATTTACCTATTCAAAGGTAAATATTTCCAAGCATAAAACTTATGTGATTAATATTTCTACATATTAATTCACTTAAGTCTTGGGGTCTAATAGGTACCCCTGGTACATGCACCCCAGGTAGGTGTGCTTAAACATGCCTACTTTGTTTTATTATGTAAAACAAGTTAATTATTTAACTTCAATAAATAACAATTAATATTATTTACCTATTCAAAGGTAAATATTTCCAAGTATAAAATTTATGTGATTATTTTTTCTACATAATAATTCACTTAAGTCTTGGGGGGCGAATAGGTACCCTTGGTACCTGCACCCCTGATTGGTATACCTAAACATGTTAATATTATTAAACATTTAAATACCAGCAATTTAAAGCAAGTTCTATATTTACTTGTGCATATATTACATTCAAAAGGACATCCATAAAAAATCCAAATTGCCATTGTCATAATTTTAAGGCATAAGCAAAATAGTCAAATTGATTATGTCATCTGGTAATATCTTGCTCATTCGAGCCAGGTACCAGATTGATTTTGTCATCTGGTAAAATCCTGCTCATTTGAATCAGGTACCAAACTTAAATAAGGTTTATAAGACATGTGATTAACATTTCTACATGTTACTACACTTATGTCTTGGGGGTTTATAGGTTCCACCTACACCCCTGGTAGGATTTGTCTCTACAAACCTACCCTTGTTTTATTAAATTAAAACAATATTTAGAAGACATGTGATTAACATTTCTACATGTTAATTCATTTATGTCTTGGGGGTTTATAGGTTCCACCTACACCCCTGGTAGGATTTGTCTCTACAAACCTACCCTTGTTTTATTAAGTTAAAACATTTATCATAAGACATGTGATTAACATTTCTGCATGTTAATTCATTTATGTCATTGGGGTTTAATTTATAGGTTCCACCTACACCCCTGGTAGGATTTGTCTCCACAAACCTACCCTTATTTTATTGAATTAAAACAATTATCATACGACATGTGATTAACATTTCTACATGTTAATTCACTTATGACTTGGTGGTTTATAGGGGTTGGAATCACATGAATTATGCCATACACTAAGTGTAGTGTACGTATGGGATGTCATAATTGTTATTTAGGATGAATATTAAGAAGGGCAGGAATCTCTGATGCGAAAAATCAGGAAGCCAAGGAACACTCACACTACTTTTAAGGGCATCATAAACAAAGAGGAAAATAACTACACTCTCGCAATCGTTGTCTTTGCAGGAAATGTGTTAGGGAAATTTACTCTGACCACAAGAAACAGACCAACTAAGAAACTCAAAGCTTCACTGGGAATACTCGACCAATAAACAAAAATCTCACAATTAGGAAGACTCAAACACACTCGAAATTGCAAAAAAACACACTTTGAGTCAAACACTCCAAGTTTAAAACAAATACTTCATGTGATTTGAGTGTTTCCAAATTTCTGGGTCTATTTTTCTTTCATTCAGTATATGGCTAATATAATAGCCTTGAGTACAACCTTTCCACTTGTGCCAGATAGATATTAGGGTCTAG
The DNA here is from genome assembly GCA_008642245.1 of Bassia scoparia. Lineage (NCBI taxonomy): Eukaryota > Viridiplantae > Streptophyta > Magnoliopsida > Caryophyllales > Amaranthaceae > Bassia > Bassia scoparia. Next base: position 32,602 of record SNQN01000233.1, on the reverse strand, counting down.
AAAAAAATAAAATAATTACATCCCTGAGGCTCGAAATTAATTTAAAAAACCTCTTGAACGGCACTATGTCCACTAAAGAGAATATCCATGAGAAATATGCCCTAAGGAACACTAAAGAGACTATACTAAATAGGGTGTTCATTTCAACCATGACACCAGTAACAAAGATACCTTATATCATCCTAATATAATCTAGAAAAAGAAAAAAACACACACAATTTAATCTATAGACATCACAAAAGATGGGTCGGTAAAATTACTTAACTAATCATAAGGATATTAAACCCTACTCGGCTAAGGGAATAATTACAAAAGCAATTAAAGTTTGTAACCGCCATATGAATGCAAAGATTGCTTGGACGAAAATGGCTCCTTAAGCTTGTTAAAGGTTGCGTAGGAATATGCTAACGGATAAGCACCGCATCTCAGCAAGTTGGCTTTCCTCTCCACAACAGAATGATACCTCACTCCTTGAATTTTAGTGATTCTTCCTCTTATTCCAAGCGGAGTTTAACCACTAAAGACCATTCCACTTAATCACGAAATTAACTTTGTCAGTAACTTGTTGCAGAAAGACGTCATACTTATATAGCATCTCTTCTTAGATTTGTGGATTTCTAAGAAGCATTAGCTTAGCACAAAAGCTTTTAAACATTCTTGGATCGCTCCAAAAGCCTATAAAATGTCATGGCGTACTGTCTCTGATATGAACTAGCAGTTGACACACTTGTATGGGCCCTGTCCTCTGAGAAAAGCTCCTTATATTTGCAATAAAAGTCTATACTAGGTCCTTTCTGCAGCCACGGTGGCGTATTAATGCAACTAAGAAAACAATACCTAGTGCTGTCTATCAAAACCCCTTTAATGAACTCATATCTCACTTAATGAGATACGCTCATCATGAAAAGAGACTTTTTACTATTCCACATCTGAGGATCTAAACAAGAATCATACAGGAACAAAATTCGCAAGATTGGTTATCCAGATTTCTCACGCAAATACCATTTGCAGTGGTTGTTTTCAACAAATGGTCAATTTTTCAAGCTATCATTGATATCGATAGTTCTTTTCAGTCACAAGTATTGGCCAAGCTACTATTTCCTATAGAGTGTAATACATCAGATGTAATGTTTATTTTTCTTTATTGCCTATATGTATTCCTATGCCCTAAAAAGTTAGTACACCTAAAGCAAACACAACTAAATTTCAGTGGGTCTTCGAAGCTAACTAGATAGAAGTATGCCCGTTCTCTGATTTCTTCTACGATGTTTTGGTTGGGCTTCCCGCTGAATATCGGTTTGACTTTTTCTAAGTTGGCTGTTTCAACAAGAGAAAAAACACAAACACTTTGTTGTAGGACTGCACTTAGAAAAGCCAATTTGTAGCTGTTCCAGCCTGTGACTCCAGATCATTATCGTGATCTAGTGTTTGAAATTTGCATGTGTAACACCGCTACGTACAGTTTATCGGGCGCCATAGTACATTGCTTATTCATTGAGTTATTAGAATTATATTCAAACTATTGCCAAACGATTCTTTATTTAGAGCGAATTCATAAAAAATTTTTCCACAAATCTCGAGAAGGACCACCAAAACACACAACAACTCTTAGTGTTAATTGACGCCGATCTCACATATATTGCATCCAACTATTAGGAAGCTTTACCAAGGTCATCAAATAAAACAGCACCAGGAAAATTTGCGAGACAGATTCCGAGGACACAACAAGCTTGATTTATAGCGGACAGGGACTATTCAGGAATCCCTAGATGTTTATTCTTCATCTATGTAAATCACTTATACTCTTCGCCCAAAACCATGGTAGAACTACATTACATTTAGGATCTGATTTTGACAATCGCTATAATGCTAATTAAAGCTTCGAAAAAAATCCTTTAATTCCTAATATATATATGGACCAATACTAAACATAACAATCACATTCCACGATCAAAAAATAAATAAATCGTACACGGTAGACTGCACATACCTGGTAACAAAACACACAGATACATATACAAAACTAAAAAAACCAAACAGAAGTAGGTAGTTGGCCGCAGAATCGCATGGACCATTAATAAACCTGCCTATCATCCTAAGAAAGCAAATTTCGAAAGGAGTGGTACAGGGAAAATCCTTTTTTCGGGAATCACTTCTATTATGGATGATGTTGAGCAGAGTCTTAGAATTATCGACTACATTAATTTGGAAGAGGGATAGAACCACAAAATTTTCTGTATAGTAAACCCATATGAAATAGGAATATTCATTTTATTTACATAATTTTACTTAGATCAAATATAATTAAACTAAGTGTGCAAGATCAGACTTATTATTAATTTTGAATGCTCCTGACCAATATGAAGCGCATTGTTCGATTAATGCGGGATTATCAAATTATCTTATAAAAAAAATCCTTCATAACCCTTTTTTTTGGTAATTCTATGATTCTAAATATAACTTTGAAGGAAACTCAATCGAATTAATAGAGCCATATGTACGATCAACACTATAGGAAAAAAAATGAGAAGGGAATTGAGATGAAAATATGCAGAACAGGATGGAAATTTATAGTAAGAGAAGGAGAAAAGGTGTAGAACAACGTCAGATAGTAGAGGTGGTGGAAATAATTTGGGAAACGGCAATAGTAATGAGTAGATTAACGCATATGATAACAGAACCACTACGTTGCTGCTACACACAGGTCATGGAGCATGAGTTATGGTTGGGGACAGAGCAAGACAACACTATTGAAAGTAGGTTCTTTTTAACTACGCCAAGAGATTTTATCACATTATTGTGTCTTAGGTTGTTGGCATTAATGTAGAAGTTAAATACACACATGTTCAAATGATTTTCATAGAAGAAAAATCAGAATGTATTTTTCACTGATTCAATATTTTGGGCAGTTATTTCATAAATATAAATTAATTACAGTCAAATAATAACGAGGCTATTAGTGTGAAATAATGGTCGCGAAATGGTGAAAAGACCGTAAAATACGCTTGATTCGGATCGCACTAAATTTCATATACACGCCAGATATAAACTCAATCTAACAAATATAAACAAACATAGCAATTGAAGGTTATGTCATCCCAAAAGTTTTTTCTCACAACACATGATTCATAAAACTACTAAGGATACCATATATCAACATACATCATTCGGCAGTTTAAATCAATTCAGCAATTTATGCAAAGCTTCTATTATACTTATCGTTATAAAGACCTTATATTGTCAAAAGTAAATAGTCAGATTGAATAAGCCTTCTTAGTGGATATTTCATTTTAATATACTAAAGAGTTTTATTTATTAGTTAGTCAGCTAGGTTAAGAAATATTGTTTAAATATCTATATATTACACGCTACATACACAAAAAATTATGAAGGCTCTTTTGTCGTCAAAAGGATACTTTTTATATCTTATTACTCCTATTTTCTAATATTCTCACATATACATTCATGTAACTATCATTAAAACAGACAAATTATCGAACATCCCAGCATATATTCTCCAGATTATACCGTTCAAATATATCAACAAAATTTGCAGTGGATTTTAGCCAATGTACAATAAAAATCATACCGATGTACAAGATAAATATGATAGGTGTTCTTTATAGTGTATAACTTATAAACCAATGGTGTTGCTGGGATAAAATTCAACAGATTTCGATTAAATTACGTTTGAATTACGACCTAATACAATTTTAAAATAAAGTTTTTTGTGTGAACGTTAAATTTCAAACCATTTTATAATAACTCAATTGATTAATCGATTTTCGTCAATGAATATTCGTGCTGTTTACGTGCTTTAATTAGTTGATTGACAGTTATCCTTACAGAAGACATCCAATTTCCAGGTTAGAAATTATCAAAATGTGATCTTCGTATCAAGAATATTAGTTACGGACTATCACCCATCGATAGATGGAAAGATCACACCGAGATAAAAAAAGAAAGAATGAATGCCATCACCAAGACTCCGAGGAGCACTATTATATTCTTACTTGAAACTTTTCTGTAGTTATTCTTTTAGGACACTCTGCGCTGAGAACTACCAGATCTTGTATTAAGCCCGACCATACGAGCATTCTAAGAATTTCACACTCCAGTTTTAGTGGATAGATGCAGGTAGAATAATGAAAATCTCTTGAAAATTATATGTCATGCACATTGGATAAATTTTCTTATTGTGTATATTTGTAGAGAAATTGCTTTAATATATTTGGGGCCCAAGAAATAGTAGAAGAAAGTAGTACGTAGATAGGACCGATTTTTAGGATTTCGAAGGTGTCGCAATTAATTCGTACCCAATTAGTTTTTATTATAATTTATCAATGATCATTATAGTTTAGAAGTATTATTCTGCTGATATTGTATACCCACTACATAGACACCAGCCGGAATGACAGTATAAGGATAACTAATTGAGCTTACCATGGACTGCTTGTGAAACAATGGCATAATAAAAAAAAAGGCACAGGCATTTAACACTTCATGCAATGGAGACTGTTCCGTTCCCTTCACAACAACACCAATAAGCTGAACATTATATCTATAGAATCACAACTAGGTACAGTGTCTACTTAATCGGGATTTGGAGAAAAATGAAACAAGATTACTAAACATAAAATTCACTATTTGGAGATAAAATACTACAGTTAATGCAAAAAATAAATATAAGAATAGGGATCCTACAGAAAATTTTTCTATTCGAAGGAGGATGGTAATTAGAATCTTCTTGGAGGCTGATCCTACACCATGTTGACGCTGGAGAAGTAACTCCAAGTACCTGTTAATCCCTCGGGCTCTTCCCTTCCAACATGAGCTAGGACAATGGATCTGTCTTGGATGGAGGTGTGTGTAGGGACACCAACATGTAAATCCACTTCCCGTAAGCATATAGAGATTCAGTTCGGATCAAAATGTTGCATTGGTTGTTTGAGTTAGTATATTAAACCTGTCGAGGGAGAAAGAAAGGAGAATTATGCCCACACACAAATGACACATGGTGCATAGGTTTATTATTAACACCAATATATGTAGCTCACGTTAATTGGTCAAAGGTCGATTACCTTGGGCTTTCTAGCATTTCTTGGTTAAAATGTGATAGCCCGCAAAATCAGTTAACTGAAGTCTAGAGTTTTATTAAAGAGGTCATAAGGACCGGGATAGATATATCAAATTAGAACTTTCTCCTAACCCACACTCACCCTTCATGTTGATATAACCATTAAGCGGACTAATACGATACAGGAACTCTCCGAAACATCAATGGCGGAGTAGCTAAATTCTACCATCAATCTGGGTTACATACCTTGGGCAGGGTTTGGGTTTGGGTTCCATTAGCTCGGGAATTGCCTCACGGATGAATCATTGACCTAGGGGATCCTGCTTTGGGATTCTATCAAATTAAGTTTGAATAAGAGTCTTGGATAAGGATCACCTCTCCTGCTTCTAGTTCTGGGATTATGGTGCAATTACTTCCGACACAACAATCGACCAAGACACCAAGAGATTCTCCCATTCTCTCTTCATTGCTGGCTCTTCTCGGTGATTCCATCTCTGCGGTGTCAGATATGAACAGGGAATCTCATGAAATATTTGCTTAGAAAAAATTCCCTTACCCTAATTGTACAAGTTACGTTTTTTCGATAAATGTTTCAAATTTAAAATGAATTTTGAACAGGGAACAACAAACAATGAGTGGTACTCCTAGGGACAAATCGATTTAAGACTTTTATGGGATGGAATCTGGGGAACTGGGTGACCAAAGATTTTCTGGAGTTTTTGAGTTTAGGAACTCTTAGTGAGTACCAAATTAATGTTAATAAATATTTTATCATGAATCAACTGCATAGACCCTCTAGTTACCATTCCTATACCAATCAAAAGATGCCTAGTTGGGGACATACGACAATTTGCCTGGACTCGAGAATATACTGCGAACAAAATATTACCTTGTACCTCTCTATAAAATTGATAGTGTTCAATTCAACATCACCACATAGCACTATAATTAGGCCCTTAGTTAAAAACCAGATAGTAAAAGCTCCTGAACCAATAAGATGTTTAATGCATCTCAGATCTGCGCTAGGTCTGAAGGGCTGCCATACTACTTTCGCTTCAGGACGCATCCTTTATGCAGAAGAGGTGTTTTGATAGGACAAGAACATAAAGGGTAGAAGTACAGTTGCGGGGATGTCACAATTGTGTCTCAAGAAAGAAAGTACTATGCACGCATAATGAAGGTGGGCCATATCAGGAATTGGTTCTAGTAACTAGTAAGATAGGAAACAATAACACTAAGGGTCTAGAATTTATATCATTCCGGTATTATAATCAGAACGGACTGTAAATAACCTTGTGAGAGAAGCAATGACTGTAAGATTGTAATAGTGTTAATATATTTAGTTGAACATACGTTTTCTTTTTTGGCATATGCATTTGTTTGAGGGTCAAAAATACCCATCTGTCAAACAAGAATTAAAAACATTGTCAATAAGAGTTTACATGATGGATAATCTGTTAGATAGAATAGCTTCTTTTGTTTGTGATAATAATCTTTGTCATGTGTATATGACGAGACATCAATTTCATCCCCTTTTCAGACATTAAATCACTATTGAATACCTGTCAACAATGCAAAACAAATTCTAGTAAGATTTAATACTATTCTGCAAGGTGACCAAAAATAATGCAGGACAGAAAATGAGATGGCCCACAAAATCAGGATCTATTAATATTTAGGACATAATTTAGCCTTGTGTGGCCAGTCCTAATTGCATCGGTAGTTCACCTATCACTCCTACTTCCTCTAATAGAGATCTATTCATTGTATCCATTGCTCACAACCCCGGCGTGATAGTGCAAGAATACAAGTGGTAACTTGAGTCACTATGTAATACATTCCCCTTTTTGGGCAAATAATGGATACTTTGCTTGCAGACTTCGATGGTTGAAATCCCTATTAGTGTTGTGTTCATCTCATATATTATGCTGATTTAATGAACCATTAGAAGGAAACTGCACCAATGAAAATACCTACACTTGCATGTAACTTTTTTTTTAATGGTACAGGATTCTGATGAATCATAGACGAGTAGGCTACCTGGCATTCCACGCTTGAAGTTCGAGCTTACAAAAGGTTGGGTTGCCAAACTGGCAGAACCATTATGGACATACTCATATACGCTAGAACGGATGCGTATTGAGAGCTCTCTTTGCATTAGAAGTAAAGGACCAATTTAGCCATTTGGATTTTTCACATTTGGCCGAAAGTTCGCCTCATAGTCTCCACTATAATATGTCCATTTGGAATATCCAATACACATTTACAATAAGGAGCCTACAGCTCTTAAAGCACATTTTAACAAGGGCAGCAAAAACAATAACACAATCCAGTATCTATATGCCTCTGGATCTAGCGCCTTGGTAAGGCCAAAAGGGATTGGGCCTAGAGTGGCAATATATTGTTGGACAATAAGTAGAATTTCAATAGTAGGCCCTGTATTTAAACTAGGGAATCCTTGTAAGGATGTTTTTAAAGAATTTTTCGACACACAGACAATAAGTGCCCACAGAATTAGAAGTTGGAAATGCTATCATTGGAAATCATTAGAATAAACGTCTAACAAGGAGAAATAGTATTTGCTAGCCATTCAACAACCTATCTTGCTTGCTAGTGCAGCAACTTATAAATAAATTCCTAAATTCCGGGACCCAAAATAGCACTAAATTTACTACAAACTCATAGATTTGGACCAAAACATCCTAAATTCGATCCTAAAAAACCCAAATTATCACAGCAAAATAAACACTTGTCCACGTATGACATACTACCACAACCCAGAGAATTCATGAAATAACCAGAAAAATCACCACTTATTGATATGTTGAGTAAAATTGTACCACAAAACTAAATTAGAAGAAGAAAAAACACTAAAGATTCATCCAATCCGGATATAAAATCAAGGAATTTAGGTACTCACACCATATCACAGTTTTTGTTGCTGAAAAACATTTCTAGAAGGACAAACTTTCGGAATCTACGATAACACTCAGTAACTCTCCTCCCAACTCAGATTCACTCAAAGTCCAAATTTCCTTAGTATTCACATTTGTAAAAGCACACATTAGAACCCAACACGAAAAATTCAGACGTAGGCAGGTTCATTCTCTACCTAATGGTGTGGGCAACATATAATATTGGGTCAAATGGAAATTTGAGAGCAAAAAATAGGGAAAAAAGGTAGAAAGAATACCGGGCACTCACGATATCTAACTCGTTTCTCAGTCGAGCACTCCTCAGCCTTCTGTAATTCGGTCAGTATTGTCATACAAAGAGCTACTTAGCCAAACTACGACCCAGTCTGACGAATTTTGTGCGCGATGCATTGCAAATAACTTGTGGTTCAAAATGATAAAGGGAAAAAGAGAAGTTGTATTCGCATTGATAGGTTCTGTATTTTAGGATTATGCATGTATAAGAGATAACATAAACTTTATTGAATATTATAAGTTAACACACATTGCTAATCATTGTAACACAGTTATGTGCTGCAAGCGATGTGATAGTAATAATGATCACAGACAAATGAGGCACATCTGAGAATATCATACGATTTGGTGACATGAGGATTTTGTGAAATTGACTTCTCGCGACTTTGAAGCCTGATGGCATAAGTTGGTATAGGGATTGATTCTAAGGATAAGTGTAGGATGGAGTTTGAGATGAGAGCAAATGGAAATTATTGCTAGGGTATAATGTAAGTGGAGGTTAGAATTTTAGAGCTCACTTGTTGTCACTTAATTTTAGATTGAAGAAAAACCAATCGAGTTACAATCAAAAACACAACCAAACGTCACCAGCCAAATCCTTTCTTAATGTTGATGGTACATAGAATAGAATCTGAGGGATACAAAAGAAAAGAGTCTTGAATAGCCATACTCTAATACAGACTCGTACGACGATAATCGAACACGCAGACTATGTAGACTTAATTCAAGAATTGTAGTCCATTTTGTCAAGAATTTATATCTACGAGACACATACTTAATTTGAGATAAGATGGAAATAAGTACCGGCAACCACTAAATAACATTGGGACTATTCTAGTTCTCGCAGCTAAAATAATGGTCATAAAGAATACTTATGATAGTGTTCTAGTGGCCATAATAAAAAATGCCATGCATTATTGGCAACACAATTATATAACACCAAAGAAAATTCGAGAAAATTGTGCAAAGATCTAGAAATAGATATGGAACCAAAAATGATCATGCGAAGGTTAATTCAAGCGACAACCAACCACATAAAATACAACACTGATTTTTGGAAATTAATTGCAAGGAAAAGCGTATATATATTTGCTCCCTAACACAAGTAATACGAAAGAAAATTGTAAAACTCGCCTAGATCTTTTTAATGGGTCACTAGATGAGAAATATTACCACAAAAGAAAATTCACAAAGAAGGTGGATTTGAATATTCGATCAAATCGAATCACAAAATGATAACCGAAACAAAAAGGAATACACCTATTGGACCAGATTTTTGTTTAAACTAGAGTGTGACCGTGTTGGAAATAGATCTACCCAGGTCGATGTGTGAACATTAACAAGAGGATTTGATTAAGCCTTGACTCAAGTATTGGAGTTGTTATAAGGATGAAGCCGACGGAATCTCCGGGACTGAACATATAGTGGCGGCGGGATCGCAAGTTCGATTGCTTGAGTATAAGAGGACATGTCTATTATTCGAATAAAGAAATTGGAAGCACGCACCTGACACAGTACGTCACAGGAACACAAAAAACAGATTTCTACATTCAAACTTCTTCTCCTTAAAACAACAAAGTATACATACTAAAAATCGGATGAGAGAAAAAAACTGACCTTCAATGTTTTGTGACTTGAGAACGGAGAAAAGCGGGAGCCCTGGAATAATGATTAGATTCAGTTCCAAAAGAAGGGATGCCAGTGAGAGTATGGAGGATGGTGATTGCCGATGTTGGAAAGGTCGTATGAGTCACCAGACGTGAACGACTTCTAAAAAATTAGGGTTAATAGAGAGAGAGAAAGTAAATCAGGACCAAAAGAATGTAGAGTGAGTGAGAGTGTTAGAAATATATTAGGGTTGGTTATTAGAGAAATAGAGATGGTACAACATAGAGAACGACTCGTGATGTGATTTTCAGAGAAGGAAAGAAATTGATTTTTTTTTATTGTTTTTAAAAGACCAATGATATAATCCCTCTTGTTTTGATAGAAGGAAGTTTTCATTTTCGGGACCTCGACACAACTGGCAGGTGCATTTTAATATAGTTTATGACTTCGGTCAAGGTTTTGTTTATGGAATTGAAAATGAGTTTCAATGTAAGCTGATACCTGGGATTCCCGTATTTTCTATTTTCAGGACGATAAATATGTGTATTATATCTTGAGATTTATATTATTCTTTTTATTTTCTACATTTTTCGGTCAATGAAAAGGGACGGGAAATGTAATAAATCTAACCTTTTGGAGGAATTTTAACCGGGAGACTAGATTGGTTTACATACCGGGTCGGTTTTCAAAACCCCGGGACCGGGAAGCATAAAAATTCTCTTAAAACAACCTCGAGGTCGGTTATTAACCGGGTTGGGGATACACCTGTTATACGGATTTTCGTGTCCAGGATTCAGAAATTACCAACCGACAATGCGGGTCGGGTGTCGGGTCGGAGCACTGATCTATACCGGGACCGGGATTGCTTAAGAGATAACATCGGTAAAGATAATATAATTTCCGGGTTCTTTGAATCTTTCTAGGCGAATTATAGTAAGTGAGTTACAAGTGTGTAGAATAGTACTGTTAAGTTCACTATTAAGACGCGATGGTAAGTACTACACATCATCTCTCACACACTTAAATAAATGAATTGACTTATACTAGAAATAGATTCAAACACACTTCTAATATTGGTCAATTAAAAAGACCTACAATGGTAACAAACTATAACACATCCCATTAAATATTTTGTGCAAATTATATTTGAGATAATTTCAGCCATTAAGCAATTTTTGTATATCTGAGGACACTTTTAGTGGATATTCTCAATAGAATACCTACACGTGGAACACCTAATATAGTAGACATATGAAACAAAGAATTTTTCTCTTTATCTCTATATTGAGTGGAATGAATTGGACTTGTCCAAGATTTTCCTTTGATGCATACGCCCCTGGACTTCAGTATGTTGCAGTAGATTTTCGAAACAGTGTTGGTGTCTTCAGTTCAAGTTGGGCATCCAGCATAGGGTGCTAAGTTCTGGGCCCCGCTTAGTATTATGGCTTGGTTCCTTTAGTGGTTTAGGTGTATAGTTCCCCAAGTGTAGCCTTCCCTTTTTTAGCCTTGTCAAGCAGCTGCTTTTTCCATTTTGGTCTCAAGATCTTTCTACCCTGTGCAATTTTGTCACACATGGCTAGGTACTCCGTTCTTCTCTGGGCTCGTTCCCCATTTTTTATTTTTTTTTTCTCCAACTTCTTTAATAAGCTCCTACTTGCATTATTAATTATTTCCTGATCCATTGTGGACATTCTCTGAGCTTAATTTACTATCACTTTGAAGAATGTTAACCCATTGCCTGATATTTTTACTAAAATTGGTTTGGTTCCTGAATTAAGTCCAGTTAGGGTATCAGAACAACACACCCCACAAATTCCACATGCGCAGCATTATTTCCTTCTATGGACTTATTAATCGTAAGTGTGGGTACAGACATATTCAGGAGGGTTAAATATTCTTTAATTACACGTAGATAACATGTAAGTCATACAGATGTATAAAACGCAAAAATCATTGACCTATATCCAGTAAGTGTCCAAATATCATTGGTCAACATTAATCTCATTATATTGGCTGCAGTAAACATAAGTTGTATCTTGCTTTGGATATTCTATATAGTCTTACCATACATTTTGACATATCAGATAAAATAGTATATATAACATATTTATTTGATTCTAACTCTCTATGTAAACTTTTTGATACAACGCATGCCATATCAAAACAATCATAAGGATTAGGAACAGAATTTTGCAATAATGATGGTATTAGATTGATGGATTAGTCAAACCTCTTGTGAAAATCAAACCACCCGAGCTATCCAGTTACCTATATTCGCACACCATCCTTTTGAGTATTCAATCATTAGAGGCCTATAGTTTATCAACAGTCCAAAGCGAGTATTTCCTTGTTACTTTGAATGGTATTTAAAAAGAAGTGTGTGTACAATGTCTTTGGCTGTCTTACTCTAGCGCTACCTCCTACAATTGCTCTGAGACCTCTACAAATACTCTGGCTGAATGTCTTTATCTTAGCCCAAGTACTTTCACACTACCAACAGAACACACCTTTTCTACTTCTCTGGTTTCTCGATTATATTCTTAGCAGATCAACAATTGAGTTCTCCCAATTGACATGCTTTTTCTATTTCGCTACTTAAGATCACCTGCTGTCATTATCAGATACCTTATTCCTGTCATGATGTCTAGTCTGTGAATTTGAGCTAGGCAATCTGGATCCACACAGGGGCTTAGCAGAGATTCATTTGCAGCTCATTTGTCAGATTTTTCTTTGATGAGATTGGTACGAAGTGGTGGGATCTCAGACACCTAAGAGGAAGAGAGATTTCTTCAATACAATTCCATACATGGTGGCTAATTCGAATCCTACTGTGGATTATCTCAGAATTACCGTGATCAAAGAGAAAGTGTGAGTAAGGGTAGCATTCCTTTTTTCTGGCCAGTAGCTTAGTGCGGTTCTGCATTTTCTGCACTGAAACTCTTGAGTAGTTGATTGGTGCAGTATTAATTCTACCACCTTTCGCAACTCTATTCGTCGCAGAGAACATATTATCAATACCTAGAAGCTCAATTACTGCCATTTCGCAATTGAAAGGGTTGTCGCTGTCTGTGCTATAACGTTCAGAAACTCCTGTGATCTTCCCCATCACCCTTTGTCCTCCTCTTGGCTTTCCTGTGCTTCAGCTTAATTCCAGCCTTGCCCTAAGTCACTTTGCAGATCCATTACAGTAGAATGAAATAGCAACATTCATAACATCTAAATCAACATTTATATCACATTTGGTTCTCTCACCTGATGAAACTTGGAGATCCGATCCTACTTCATCAAAAACTGAACCTGTAATTACTAAAATGTATTCACCTCTTCCAACGAAAACACAATTCACACTCTGTGACTATTTACCAACCCCTTACCTTTACCATGCAACTCCGCACCGCTTAATTTCATATCATAATTCCTTTATCAGTGTATCGATTGTCACATCCTTTGATGACGGATGTGAGACCTATACACTTTTCTCTCACAATTGGTGTGTGTCCTCCCATTCATGCCACAATCTCCCCACAGATGACTCATGAGTCTGCAAGACACCTAGAATATCAAAATATAATCTAGAGCCAGCCAAACCACCAATTCTACATACCCAAGATCTGTTCACCTCTAGCTTTGTGGGACTCTCTAAACCGGTTTAGGGATATAGAACCTAAGAATCAAGCCAACATAAGAGGCCTACAGACAGAGACACCTGATTATGGCTCTATTCTTTATGGTATTTCGGCTTGGAGCATCATGAGACACACAGAGCTCCTCGCCCAAGTAAGACACCCAGAAAGGTGCTCCCAATCTTGACCTCCGGTTAGGATTTGAATCTATTTTGGAAACATCCGAGTTTGGCTTGATTAAGGGAGATCACCATCTCGCTGCTACTTAGGTTTTCGGCTCAGTATCCCTGGGATTGAAGTAATGATAAACTTCCTTGTTTTTATACAGATTGGGTACAGTTGACTTTGTAGCACGTGGAAGAGTTAGCTGACCTGCAATCTAGAATTGAGAGTCATAGATACAATTTATTCTGTCCCAAAGAACCTTCTATAAATGCTCTCAGCGAGATTCTGTAGACTTGCAATGTGGATTTAGCTTTGGGATATTTGGACAAGATCCGGCCATCTTAAGGAACCCACGACGATTATTCCTGGTGAGGGCTACGCAAGAGAGATCATTGAGTTGAACACATGTCACTCCTTGTCTGATGCAGGGTTTCAGTATTATTGCTTATGGGCAAACTTCTACATTCCAAAGCCAGCCACCGAACATATAGTATAGCTTCGGGAACACCCCTCACAATCCTTGTATTATCAAATAATCTCAGAAGTCAAGACTGCTCCTGACTTGTTGTATACTGTTATAGGGAGTAAGTATGGTAAATAAACCCTGGAACTGGATCGGTCTAGGGCATTCTTGGAGTCTATTAAATATTAGATTTCTAACCGAAAGGAGCTGAAAATTGGATGTCTTGTGGAAGTGGTTGTGTGTTTGACTTATCGTTATCTTCCATACTCGAGTTCAAGGACATATTCATTGTGTGTGGGATCAAGGAAGTACGTATATTTCTCGTTGAGACAATATTAGAAGCGACATTAGAAGATACCACGAATCAGTTAGGGGCATGATACAGGAAAGACAGAAGTATAGAAAAAAGGCACTAAAAAGTCTGCTTTATTGCGTCAAGACGCGCTTTTTGAAGGCTCAACAGATATAAGAGCGAGTAGGTTAGTAACTGTTCGTCAAAAAATAACGTTGCTTAAAGAAAGGTCAAGAAGATAATAGACTACAGAAAAACTTAGGGAGAATATCACTAGCTATTAATCATTAGAGAGAGTCTATCTGTAGCAGAACAAGAATAATGTCACGTTACTGACCTAATTCTATCTCTTCTCTTGATGGCGTATAACTCAAAAATAGACAAATGACACCAGTGAAGGTTTGAACTTTCTCTATCAATCTGCATATTTGGAGTTGCAAGAGACTCATTCGCAAAGTAGATATAGCGGACCTTGTTTGACATGCCTAAATTACTTTGGGTTACTGGGCTAACTCCATGTGCAGAACCTATGGGTTAATCTTACGGGAAAATTTTTTGCACTATAGCGTTCAACTCGCTCATGATGTTTCACGAGCATGTTTGAATGGCAGCACACTAATCTATACTTATTCCAGACACATCAAGGAAAACAGGGCCAGTTGGAGACGAGAAGGGTGGGAGGTTGGTCTCTATGGTCAACCATCTCTGCTAGATTTCAGTCGGTGCCATCCCTCGGTATAGTCATGAATTATTGAATATGGATATAATTGGCCTTTAATGGGACTCCGTAAGAACCACTTTTATGAATGAGAAGCCAGAAAAGTATTCAAGAGGTCATAAAGAAGTGTTTCACGCAAAAAATATGTGGCTAATAGATTTAAGTAATTTTTTACATTAGTGACTGGATGAGGCATGATCATGGCTAATGGTCTATTTCAAATAATCAAGAACTAGAAACTTACCAAGTTTTTAGTATGTTACCACTATAGTTCAATTTACCATTATGGTTCCGGTGTAGGCTAGCTTGTCGGGGGATATGCTTGAGGTTGATGCGCAATGAAGGTAAATAATACATTCACGTTCGTCTTTTTACTTTAGTCTCTTTTAAGTGCTGCCTATAGATTATCTATTTGGTATTTCAAGTAACGACTATCATAATCAGTCATAGAGGAACCTTGGTCATAAACAACTTTCTTGGCCCATTGTAAACGGCACCTTATTCTAGCCTTCTCTTATGAGTCTAGGAGGCAATGTGAGTGAACATTGAAGAAGACCTGATTTAATGTGGAGTTCATCTTTATCCACGCTTATCACCCGACCACCCACATAACTATAGTTATGAGATATCGTTGAGCTGCGGTTTTAAATCAGGTTGAATTATTTTAGAGGTATTGAACAAATCCTAGGTGGGCGTAAGCTAAGAAGAAGGCAGAAAATAAAAAAGTAAACTCTAGATCCATCTTATTCGCTGCTATGGACTTCGTGGATGAGAGTTACTCCTTCTAATTATTATTATTATGTTCTGTAATACCGTATTTGGACAATGATGGTTCGGTAGGACTGGCTTTGTCGGAATTTTTCAGAGATCACAACTTTGAAGACGGAACGGGCCTTTATCAGATGTAATTCTTGACGATTCGGCATTCTTGGACGAAGGGTCAGTACCGAAAAGGCTAGGTATTACGACTAGGCTCTTTTGCTTAAATCTTTTCATTCCCGGACAAGCAACATCAATTCTAGATCACATATGAGACCTATATAGGCACAGATTCTGGATGCAGTTCCCATGATAACCTTATATCGGTTATTACTGGGTTGAATTGATACACAGTCCACAGCCCTCATTCAATAAAGGAAGATAAGAATCACGCCGTTATTAAGGAATGCGTCCAGGCTTGGCCCTTGAGATATCAAGGTAGTTGTCTCATGAAAAGTGGTAGCTATAGGCTAGATAGATCATGTGCGTACTATTTTATCACAATGTAGACACATTCCAAATAAGGGCTTTCCGGCCCTAATCGATATTGAAAATATAAAAATATATTGGCCTTAGATGGTGTTGAATAGATAGAAGGAAGACCTTGGTGCCTTTTCAAAAAATGAAAGGGAAGGAAAATGTGATTGGAATAACAGCTATGCCGGGAACAAGGCACATATTTATGGGTCATTACAAAGGTGCAAAATTAATATTGTTTGGAAGTTAGGAGTCTTTGTGGTAGTTCATTTATATTTTCCTTGTTATATTAAAGCTAGAGGTTAGAATAGTGGAAGTGGAATAAGAGGACACAACTTAGAGGCTACCATTTTATAACTATTAGCTCTTTACTTTCAGCGGATTAATCAGCCAATTGTTATAAAAATTGAGTTCAAAATACAGAAAATGACAATTTTATGGGGCAACCATAAAAATTACGTTACCATTCAAAAGTAGGTCAAGGGAGGAGACTACATACAAAGATCAGCAATATCTTTCACTGCCTTTAAGGGAAGTATGGAGGGAAATGGTGGAGGGGACGATAGGCCCTTCCTCATGGCTAAGAATATTTGGCTTATCTTCAGTAAAGCTATTGTTTTTATATTATTGTCGCATACTGTAAGGACGTGGCCCTGCCCTCAGCGTGATGTATAGAGCTGGCGCGCAGCTTGTGAGTCTATACACTCCCTCCGTTTGGGATTCGGTGGAGGGATGCTGTTTCTGTGTTTTAGCGAAATTTGGTAGAGGCAAATGTAGTAAACGCCGACAGGGTATTAGAAAACTCCGGCAGTCGTTTGAATGTATTGGCGATTTGGGGTAAAATTTTGTTGGGTTTCGGGAGATTTTGAAGGGAATACACACATCCCCGAGAATAAAACTAAGGGAATAATAAGTGATACGGTGAGCATAGGATGGGTAAAAAATCTCTTGAAAATACATATACATTACTTCGTGTAACAGGTCCCTGGAATCAAATTGTTTCTGTTGCGACAGAACAACAATTTCGCCCTAAATAATCCAAGGCCAATCACAGTCTCAAGATTTCAAAACGATTATCTGGCGTCAGTAAGCGTGAAACATTGGAGTACCTGCACTGAACTTTAGGAAATTAGTAAGTATCTGATTAAACCACCAAATTCCGTGACACCTTGCATGTTGTTAGTTAGATCCCTCATTCCTTCTAATTGTTATGTGGTTAACTCACTATCTCTCGTCACTGTAGCCCATATTGTTAATTCCATTAAAATCAACACACCACGATTTAATGAAATAATTATGCTACTCATTCCAACGATTGACGTTATGTGATCGTTGGGCTCTGATAAGCATTGACATGTTAAAAGAGCCCTTACTAACCCAAAGAAGTAATATTCAGAGAAAGTTATTTTGTCCAGAGTAATCTATATTAAAAAAAGATGCAAAACAAGAAAGTTTCTAAGGCTTGATAACCATTAAATTGGTTACCACATGGAATCTTTGTGACAATTTGATATATTTCACAGTTAGTTTAAAAATTACGGGGGCCTTTGAAAACAGGTTTGGTCCCGCATAATGGATATACTGATCAAACTCGATTCACAAATTCGTCCTATGTGGTTTTTCAAGGGCAAAATATATAGCAGTTTAAGGTCTATTAAGCAAGCTAAATGACAATAGAAGCGAGATGACTAAGGCAACATTTGAATAAGCAATATATCAAAACTCACTCCAACCCTAAATCTGCAAATACAAGGTTAGTTGTAACGGAAACGGAAACGAAGATCCTTCGGCTTGAATCGCTATGCATAATTAGTAGAACTACTAAGACACAATTGTGTGTTAGTTCATCGGCCTGAGGATACCCATACAGCGGAATGGATGAATCTATCTCGTCGCTTTGAAAATATATCGCATGTGACACCGACCCATAGAAAGAAGGATATCTGTACAGTTTATGAAACAGGACAATCACTGGAAAACCTACAATGAAAACATTAGATTGGATACAATGTAAGATAACAGGAACATTGTTAAATCCAAAAACCATAAAATACTTGGCCAAAGACTATTTTATAGGAGCAGATAATCCATAAAATTTACCATGCACACACGATTAAAGTGAGAACAATCTTCTGCTAATTATCTTCTAACATTCTGCTCGTTTGAAATATTTACACCATACATAATTCTGCATTGAGACTCAAAGTCGGGCTTTAATGATTGTTGCAACAATTCAAAGAAAGGTGGAAAGAGGGATATGGTGGGAGTTTAACTCAGAATTCAACTTTGTTATCGGCTTGTTGATCGAGAGTAGAGAACCCGAATGCCTTTTGAACTAAAAAACAAACTCGGTTGTGCAGTTCGTTGCTCTACGATAGTGTTTTAGAGAGAGAAGAAGAGACGACTTAGAGTTACATAGTGCCTCGGTGACAAGTGTTGCTATTCATCGTAAACGGTTTCAATATGATAGAGATGGATAAAGTGAACAGGATGTCCGTACTGACTCTGTATATGAATGACAAATCAACCTGCGGTTGGAGAACGTCGCAATGCTGATGTTTTCGTTAGTGGATGTCTGGGTAGACGAAATGTGGTGATGAATGATTTTCGCTGGGACTCTTGCATAGATGGATGGTCGAGCTGGATTCGGATGAAGATTGAAGAATTGTTGGCTATCTGTCCGTTTAATGCAATCCATGATGAATTAGAAGAGGATGTAGCCTCTCTCCCTTCGCAGAGTGTAAGTGGCAGAGGAATGGAAATCTGTTGTTGAGCCTAATAGTAATATGGCATCATGGCTATTGGTCTCTGGGAAGAAATTGCAAGATTTTTCACTACTTACGGTTGGGTTATCACTTATTTGTTTGTGTTTTTGAATTTTACAGTAAAGAAATGTGAAAAAAAATGAATAATTGATTAAAATGTTGGAGATTGATGAATCGTAAATTGAATATTACTATTGAGGACAATTAATGTTAAAAAAAATTAAGAAAGATAGTAAACTGAATATTGCATAACGAAAATGTTGAACTTTGTACTTTTTTGTTTATAAAAGAGCTAAAATATTTAGCAAAATCAAAAGATGGAAGATGAGCATTGAAGATTGAATTAATTTTTACCTCTGAAATTTTACAAATATAATGTAGTATATAAGTTTGAATATAACTTACAATACAAACATTGAAGATTGCGATTCATGAATTGGAATATTTAGTACAGCAGTA
>SNQN01000232.1:139966-164204 GCA_008642245.1 Bassia scoparia | reverse complement strand
ACCCCTCCTCTTCCTCCTGCAAACGACAACCAACAGTAAAAAAAATTTAAAATAGAAGGAATAAATGAATACTTATTCATGTTCAATTCTAGAGATACCAACAGTCTTTGGCTCATTGTATCCAAAACTCTAACCATAACAAATGTCGTCATTTAGCACAATTCCTAGAAGCTGCAAATTGCGAATACCCGGTGAAGCTAAGCTAAAGATGTAGCATATTCTACAATGCAAATTTTGTTACTTTTGTGGCTATGTGGCATGACGATGACATTGTGTTACAAGATCAAGTGGGCCCTTTATTCCTCCAACCACACCAACTGAATATGATAGGACTTGTTAAGTTGCTGAATGGAACATTCTTTTCAACATATCCTAATTTCATCATTACACACTTGTTCGGTTTGTTACATATTCAAAAACAAAACTATTTTCTTAAACTTGAAGAAAAATTAATCAAAAGAATAGAAAAATGATGTTGTTAGTTAAAGCCACCTTTCCACCTCATGACTGTCCTCACACATTTTCTCAAAAGAAACCAAAAAGAGGAAGAATGTTCAAAAGTCGATTCTACTAAAACATACTTTTCCCCAATCAAAGTGCTATCAAATAATCAAGATCAACCCTTTCAAATTGATGCTTAAATTCATTGTCAATTCAACAGAATGTATTCCTTGATTGAATGCTTAATTCATTGTCCAACTTTCATTTCAGTGCACACGCATCACATCATTATATACATCGAAAAGGCGGAACATAACTTCATAAAAGCAGCATAAACTAATCAATTCGGAATGAGAAAATCAAAAGCTTATAATTACCCAGATGCGCAGCAGCATTAGAAAACCATCATGATCAATCTCCGTCACAAACACCAAGTCCACTGAGTTTTTCATGGTTGCTCATTTCCTTCCCATTGTAAAGCACACATGTTGTTTCTGCAGAGCAACTCCACTCTACTCAACACACCAAACAATCGATAAATTCAATCATGTAATCATATCAAAGTTATCAAACTTTATATTTTTTTAAAAAAAATCATCTTCAATCATTATAGCAAGAAAATTTCATCATTCAATTCAATCGTAATGATGAGAAACTTGCGCAAAAAGTCAAACAAAAAAGCAGAGTATATCTCACCTCACTTCAAGCAAAGCCTTAACATTTCAACCTGCATTGATTACACCAAGATCCATCAGAAAATCACCAAAACACACCTGACGATCAACTGAAACTAAAATTCAATTGTGGCGAAATTGAAATTAGGGTTTTTGAAATCCCGGAGGATTTAAAAAACAACAACATACAGCTTCATCGGGATCGACATCTAAGGTGATGATTTGCTCATCAGCAGTCATTACAGTATTCTTCATCTTGTTTCTTCAATTTGCAAGATTTGATTGATTTCTTCAAAAAATTCATGAAATTGTAGAATAATGCTATTTGATTGAACTTTTTATTTTTTTTGGTGGTTTTTATAATGAGATTTAGTTCTGGTTTCGCGAATTCAGAGGTTTTCAGTGAAAGTAAGGTTCAGTTTCCGGGTTATGAGTCCAGTTTTTAATACTTTTTGGTTTCAAATCGAGGAGGGGTGGCCGGGTGGGTGACTTTTTCAACTACTTTGCTACATCGTCTTATCTTAATTTTTGGCTAAAAATTATGTTCAATTTAATTTTTTAAAAATAAAATTTATTTATTTTACTGGTAGTTTAAAATTGGATAGTTAATGACTTAAAGTCAATGCTATTCAAAGTGATACAAATAAAAGATTGGAAATTCTCACTTATTTCCCTGAGTTTTCTGCAGATTCTAAGCTGACTCATAAATTATTAAACCTTCTCACTTGTCTCCCTCAATTTCCACTCTTTATCAAAATTATCTTTACTAGGGCTGTCATTTGGTTATCAAGGCTGATTATTTAACTGAATAAACTGCATATCATAACTGAATTAACTGAACTGAAATGAACTGTAACTGAACTTAACTGAACTAGAGTCAAACTGAAACTGAATTTAACTGATAATATAAAACTGAAATGAACTGTAACTGAACTGAACAAACTGAAACTGAAATTAACTGTTTGAAAAACTGAAATTAACTGTTAAAATAAAATGAAACTGAAATTAACTGAACTGAACTTACTGAACTGAACTTAACTGAAACTGAAATTAACTGAACTGAAATTAACTGAATGAACTTAACTGAATCTGACTTAACTGAACTGAGATTTACCTGAAACTGACTTAACTAAACCGTAATCAACTGAAACGAACTTAACTGAAACTAAAATTAACCGAACCTTAATAAAGTAATAAAACTAGAACTGAAATAGACTAAATGAACTGCGATTAACTGAACTAAAACAAATGAAACTAAAATTTAAATTGAAATAAAACTAAAATAAACAAATAAATAATTAGAGAATTTTACACTTTATTAATTAGATAATTTTACACTTGATTAATTATTTAAGATATAAGTAATTTGTTGAGATTTGAGATAACTATTTTTTTGATTTTTTTGAAGGGAGTTATGAGATAGATGAAATGTAATGAAAAATAAGTAAATTGAATTTGATATGAGGAATAATGTTAAGGTTAATGGGTAATAAACTAATGACATATAAAAGATGATAAAGTCAATATGGGTTACTCGTATATTTACGTAATACATATTTCCATTGTGATTCTTATAACACTTTGATGAATCAATTATTGGAAATTTGCTCATTACTTGAAAAGTTTATAGAGGATTTAAAAAGGACACTCTTTTTAATAAAGGATAATTTTACAAAGCAAATCAGATCATTATAATGTTATAAACTTCATAAGTATTGTTGTTGCAGAAGTTGCAACTTGCAACCTATCAACCCACTTTGTTCTCATTTCATTAACATCATTAAATCACTAGATATTGAGCTAACTTCAACACTACCAACCAACCGAACCAATTCATTCCCACTCAACCTGAAAATTGTTCAACCGAACCGAAAAACTAAAACAACCATTGAATTGAGTTGAAACTGATTATGGTTATAGAATTGTACTAAACTATATCATCCAAAACTGAATTGAGAATCCAACTTACTGAATTGAACTGAACTGAACGATCACAACCGAAAATCAAACTGAACTAAAATATTAGTTTAAGCCGATTGATCTGAACCGAAACGAACCCAACTGAACTGCGATTGAATTGCGAATAACGTTTTAACTGAATTGACTGAACCGATCCGAACCAAAATTGACTGAACTGAACTGAACTTCGTTTAACTTGATTGAAACTGAACCGCGATACCAACCAAAACTGAACTGAACTGAACTGAACTTCGTTTTACAACTGAATTGAACTGAACTGTACTAACTGAACTGTTTTCAATCCGTCAAACTGAACTGAACTGAAACTGAACTGAACTTGTGATCGAACATCTGATTGAACGTGGAACCTGTTATCAACTGAACTGAATCTGAACTGAACTGATTTGTCATTAAACTGAACTAGAAATGAACTGTATTGAACTGAACTGTTTGGGTTCAACCATAACTGAAACTTGTTGATCCGAGATTGACGGCCCTATCCTTTTACTAATCTTGTGCTTAACTATGGTCTAACTGATGTTTATTTATCTTCTAAATTTTATTTCCCTTTATTTCCCCCCTTTTCCACGCATTCTGTCATCCCCTTCGCTTCCTTCTTGTTTTTCGCTCCTTTTCTATCTGCTTCATTCATCTTTCTTCTCCATTTTTCGTATTCCTCCTCCAAATTACATCTACTATTATCAATCCCAAAATCATTAGAAGCCCAGAGCACCAAAGGGAACAAGTCTAGAAAAAAACGAAAATTTACTGGCCAAACTTAAATAGATATCTCGACGACAAATGCAATGCCAATCTGTTAATGACTGTAATAGATGAATCGGTGCTGCAGTCTAAGAGTAATTGATTGGAGATTCACGGCGTATTCTTTGATTAGGCGTATGGTGTAGGTGAATCGGTTGGGGCATCAGAGTTTTCAGGTGAATCTGAAACAAGAACGTTGATGTGAGTTCTTTGTTTTGCTGAATTATGAACTTGTAGGCTGTACTTACAAGGTTTGTTTTCTGTTGGGATTGAATCACCCAGCATTGTATTAGTATCTATAAAAAGTAGGTTGTTACCGCATTTTTCTATCACATCAATAAAATGGTTCTGATATTCCTTAATATTACACTTTTAGCTTCAATTAGCCTTCATTTTATGTCTGCATATTCCTTAATGCTAATTGCATCTATGCAATGACAACAATTATGGCAGCCATTTATTGCAACGCTTCCCACAACAATAATTGTAGCGTAAAATGAACTATAATGAAATGAAACACAACAAATTAATATATTCCCAAATTTAGTTTGCATATCAGTACCCAAATAGTTTAGCCTGGTAGCAAAGACAATCAGTTTGCAGCTCTGAGTACATTACGAACTGAAAAATTAATTGCATAACTACACTCAGACTTAGAATACCTGATATTTGGCGTTTACTGAAAAATTAATTGCAACTACATCTCAGACCTAGAAAAAAACGCAAAAAAAGTAAGAGCAATACTCTGATATGCGATTTCAAAACAGAAAATTTGAAGCTTGGCGTTGAAGAAAGATGTTAGAGAGCAGATGAAGACGAGCGTGGTGTTGAAGGATGGAGTAATAGCGGCAACGAAAAAAGAGTAGGGATGGGGGTAGCTTGTGATCATTGAAGGAAAATGAAGAGTCAAAGGCTAATCTAGACTTTACGCAACAATTAACATCAGTTACCAAAGGTTAAGCATGAAGATTAAGTAAAGGATATTTCAATTAAGGATGTGGAAATTGAGAGGAAACAAGTGCAAAGGATTAATAATTTATGGCAGTCAGCTTGGAATCTGAAGAAACTCAGAGGAGATAAGTTGAGAATTTCCCATAAAGGGATTTTCAATCCGTTTAACGAATTAGGACTCAGCAAAACTTCTAAAAAGTCGAAATTCATTAATCCGCATTCGAATTCGTTTTTTTAGATATCCAATACGAGATTAAATTCAGATGATATCCAATTCGAAAATTCGGATATCAAATACCAATTGGGATATATTTTTCAAATATTCGGGGTTCCTATGCTTCGTACTTTATCGTCACGAATATTATTCTCCTCTTTTTCATGAAAAATTTAATACTCCTCCTTCCTAATATTGTATACATTTGAAATCTTGCACACTATCCATGAGAGAATTTTTCTAAATTATCTCTCTCACATATAAGTCAAAATATAAGTCCCTGTGTGATCTTGTTTGATTGTCTCCGATGCTACCTTACAAAAACATATAATTTTTAATAATTTTTTGTAATGGTATAGTTTGAATAAATGAAAAAAAACGTGCATTGACATTATAGGAACAGAGGAGTATTTTAAAATACACAGAATAATAAATGTACGTGTCTACTTTGCATGTCTTTGTAAATAGATTGTTAGGGTTCTTCAGGTTATTATTTTCTATAGGTTAAGGTCTTTTTAATTAAAGATTTTAATGCGCGTATCTTTTTTTCGGTTTATAATAAAATAGATAGGAGTTTTTTTTTGTGTGTTTGCCGTTTTCAAAACTACATTTTTTTTAAAAAAAATTGTTTTTTTCTATATAATACTGTTACTTATATAATATTCGAGGGCCAAAAGCTCATCAAAAGTTACACGCACAAAATTTCTGTACCTTGTTATGTCTGTTATAGTATAACAAGATAGAAATGCAACGCGTATGCGTACAATAGTGTTTTAAGATAATTAAAAATGTAATGAAAAAATATGTTAAGATTCACGAACCATTCAATTTCCATCCATAATAAATGGTCGGGAGTTTTGTGTTTTCCCAAATGGTAATTACGCATGTGCCCTTTTTTTCTTTTGTATTCAATATAAATGCAATTATATTGTTGTCTTATTTGTTGTTGATATTTAGTGTTGTAATGCTACTTATAATGCTATCCGACACATGTGTCCATCAATATTGCACTTCATTTGCATTCATTCATTGCTACCTAATGAGTTTGCTTCCAATTTTTTCGTCCAATTGCTCGTGCCATTGATTCCGCTTTGATTGCTTTGGGATGGTCTCCGTCGGTTTTTTGCTATGGGAGGTCGTTGTTCGGTTTTTGAGTGTTTTGGAGAAAGTGACTCTGTTTTTGGGTGTCTTTAGGGGTTTGCTTTTGGAAGATCTATGTTGCGAGCACCACTGCACCCGTTGGGTTTGTGTTGGGACGGGATGCCTTATCGGAGGGGCCAGTGGGACTAAGCGTGAGAGCTTAGCTTGTTTTTTTATGCTTCAATGGGCTGCTTTCCTGCAGAATGAGTTCTTGAGTACGTGATTGTTGCGCGACCCCATGCACCGTTTTGGGTTGTTCTGGGACAGGCTGCTTAAAGATCTAGGCAATGACGAATGAAACTTACATTTGTTAATGACACAGTACCACCCAATGGATCCTATCTTGCGTTCTTCACTTTTGGCTTGGCTGGCTGTATTGTGGTACTTCAACTAAGATTGTTCATTCGGACTGAGGTAGTGTGTGTATTGCCTATGATGTTCTTCTTTTTGGAGTTCAACAACCTAATATTCATGGTTGTTTGATTGTTTGCATCTTTGATGCCTTGATTTAGGGTTTTTATTTTTAATTTGATTTAACTTTTTAGGGTTTTCGGGTGTTGATTTTCGGGATTTAGAGCTTTCAGATGGTGTCTCTGGATTTGATTGCTCAGGTGTTTTGGGGGGGGTTTTACGGTTTAGACCTTCCTCTTGTGTGGGTTCGATTTTATCCATTGATGTTTATTGTTTAATTCGAATTTAATTGCGGATGCGTTTGTATTACGATTTTTGATTTGGGATTTAGGAATCGGTGGTTTTATTCGGTTTTGAGCATTTTGAGTTTGCTGCGACTCAATGGAGCCCAAAAAGACATTTTTGCTTCTCGCAACTTTCATTAGCTGAAGTTGTGTCAAAATTGTGTTTCAATTAGAGATTAGTGTGGTTTAATGAATGGCTGGGATAATCATGGCCTAAATTCCAGTGTTTTCAGCTAAAAGAAAGGTTGATCCGTTTTGATGCGGATGTGGTGTTTTATTGTGATTTATGAGAGAGATAATTGTAGACGCACTCTTATTGACCATTGGACATGCATAATTTAAATCTAGTTTCTTTATCATATTTTTAATTTCTAAGGCTTGAAGAGTGATGAAGTCATAAAGAACTCCAGGACTAAGATAGAAATTGCGGAAATTTGAGGTTGACATAAGAGCAACTGATACTAAACTGATGTGGCACGGAAAACTCCTTGCCCACGTGTCCTTCAAATTATTGGTGAAAACGATCCACCTGGCAAATGCTACAGATTAATTAATCCGAAAACCAAAACGGACGGCAAGAACCGACGTTCTCTTACACAAAAATGGTATGATAAGGAGCTCGGAGCATTGGATGTGAGAGACAAGTGTCACTCATCTAAGTGATGCCTTGCGTTTTTTGAGGATTGCCTATAAATTAGCCTCCGAAAACCAAGGAAAACACACACCCTTTTTCATTAGCATTTATTGCATAACACCCCACTACTTGAGAGCATCTCTCACTACTTTCTCATCTTAGCTTGGCACTTTTAATTCCCTTAAACTCCATACTTCTTAAGCCATCGGGAGGGGGTAGATAATCCAAATAGGGATATTCTCCTTTGTGTAGGTCGTCAGGCAAGCTTTCGCAAGCAGGAAGCAACAAGTCATCTAATAGCCAGGAGAGTCAGAGGTAGCCAGGAGTCAGTCCACGTGAAATGAAGGGTCGCCTCCCGAGGTAGCATTGAGGGAAGCCTCCCCTCCCATCAACCTAGTAAGACTAGGGGAAAATATTGTAGCCATGACACGTCATGCCTAAATTATTTGCCTACAACATTTTGGCGCCCGTCTGTGGGGAGGCAATTCAGACAATTGGCTTCAAGGAGATACGCATGCACCACGCATAGGATGATCACACCTCCATCCTCAGAGAAAGAGCAGTAACCCAACGCGAAAGACGAACGCCGATTATCTCCACATTCCAAGTTGCGCCTGGAGGACACACTGACCTTGTCACTCCAAGGACTTGGACAGTAGTAGTTTCACATGACACTTCTTAAGGATGGAAATTTCCCAAGGAGTGACGAGATATGGACTCGATCTTCAACCAGCCTAAGAAGAATAGAAAATAGACTTTGACGCTCTTCCCAAGCGGAGAATGCCCGCTTGAAAGCCCTTGCAGGCAGGCAAATCTTAAGGCGATTGGAAGTGAAGCTCCTCCAAAGCCACAAGCAGTGGAGTAAACACTCTCCATCATCCCAACCTCCGGACCATCAAGGTCCAAAAATCCCGAACGCCAAAAGCCAAATTTGTTTCAACTGAACCATGTCCTCTGGAACGATGAGAAAAGGCCATGCCAGGAGATACCGGTAAGACTCCCAAGCCTACCGAACACACAGCAACAACTGGACCAAGGCACCTCTGCCAGGGTGTGGCCACATAATAGGTTTTGACGAAGACCTATGTATGAGGCAGACGTCTCTTCTCCGGCAGAGGAGCTAGGAATGACGTCAAGACCCTCTATGAGTAAAGAGAGGCAGGACGTCGAAGCTTCCTCCCATGGATGCCGCGGAGATCATCGAGATCAAGACGGGAGAAAAATCAAGATGTCAGGCGTGATCCTGAGACAAGAAGAGAACTGAGAGGCTTAAGCAGTCCGCTCGTATATGAGGCACATTCCTTTGACTGGTTCTGATGCCGCGTGTGACGGACCCTTCCATCGTTCTTTTAAGAACACATGGTCTCAGTCTCAAAACCCATCTGGCCACGGGCACTCACCTTCCTCGCATGCGACATGAGCCGGAAGTTAATCCCCACCAACGTGGGGATGTGTGTCACCAAAGCTGGTGCTCACCTGGATAGGGGTCATGGTCAGACATCCATGGGGTGACTAGGGGAATGCAAGCGCTTACCTAACTGACAAGAACCCTTCTCTTCATCTATCCTGCATGGCCACTCAGGGTCCAAAAGATCAAGTTTCCATCTATTGATTGCTTTAGAGGAACTACTGACCCATGATGATCACCTGCCGATGTAATAAGATCTATGCTAAACCACACCAGAGCCGATGATGTTACATGGTGTAAGTATTTTTCCAGTCACTCTTAAGGGGCTTGCCACAAAGGTGGGGTTCAGCGGCCTGTACCAACGGGATCTATCCACAAGCTTAACGAATTGGCCCTGTATTTTTCACTCTCACAGTTTTCATGGCCATCGCCAAGAGCAGAAAGTAGCCTACCATTTGGGGGTAGATCTAACCAATGGCCATAATGACGAGTTGAGGGACTGGATCGTCAAGCGCGTCAAGTTCAACGAACGAAACTCTCCAAATTTCCCAGCTGCTTGCCAGACCGGGGTGATACGCTGGACAAATGTTTTACCTGGGAGGCTGGATGAGGATAGGACCATTTACAAGTTCCAAATGGTCAACGGAACGGTTGGTAGGACTTGAATGAGATGAATGAGGTTGGAGTCCGAAGCATTATGATTCCGCTGCAAAGAAGTCTGTTGCTGTCAATTAAGGCTAAGAAAAGGTAAATCCCGCACCATTTACCTCAAAAATCAAAGCAACCAGGGCACAAGGGGGGGGGTTGTGGGAGCTCAATTTCGGCGAAAGAAAAGAATTACCAGCTATTTTTGCTTACAGGGGATGGAGAGAGCAAGAATTTTTGAGTCACAGACAGTCTTGTTAGTATAGTGGCAAATGATTGAGTATGACATACATCCAATTTGGTTTCTTGGAGCTTTGCTTTTAGTCAAGGACATAAGACCCTTCTGACCTCTCTAATATTTATGTCCATTTTTGTAACTACATCTTTCAAGCCTGTCCAAGGTTGCCTTTTGTTTTGAGAGCCGGATCACAGTTTGGGTGTTGCTAAATGAGTAATTAATCGRGAAGATCATCTTCTTCAGCAATGGTTAAGAGTTAAGACAAGAGAAAGGTAATTAGTTATGAAAATCATCTTCAAACTTATGCATAAGGGCACAAAAGTTAAGAGTTAAGACAAGAGAAGTCGTTTAAGAGGGAAAGTATAACTGTATATGGCAAGTTAGACTTAGGGAGGGAGAAGAGATATTTACTGTTTAGCAATTAAGAAACTAGTGGTGACCAAGGATTTATGTATATTAAAGTATTTCGAAGGATAAGTTGAAAGGACTCTTTATGTTGAAGTGTGTCTAAGGATAAGAGGAAATACTTTGATGAGTTAAGTAGGTGGTAAAATGTATTAATTCATCAGGGACTGAGAAGTTAAACATAGTTATACGCCCAAGTCTATGTATTTGAGCTGGAGACGAGTAGATGACATTAAGTATATTTGAAATAAATTAATTTTAATATCTTGATTGAGGTTTGGGAATGCTTAGGGAAGGCTGTTATTGATTGATAAACTAACCAGTTGAAGAAGCAGGACAAATGAACAAACGAGCTAAACCATGTGTTTTCTTTTTCTATTMTAAAGTTAGATACTAGTAGATTTAAGCACAAATTCTTGCGGATGTTGTGTTTTCAATTTTGGATTTTCTGTTTATGATGGCCATTGAACTCTAAGAATAGGTTGGTTTACTAGCCTTGACAGCAAATTAGAGTTATCTTTCACTGCAAGATCAACTCATACCTTCACTGTTCCTCCTATTTTAACTATGTACGCTTGCCAATGCATAACTATGACAATAAATATATTTCATCACGCTTAGTAAAAATTTGACTATAGTACACATTTGATACGAAATAATTTTCAAATAAARAAGAACTGTCATAACAATGTTTAACTTATATATTGAGAATTTTTTTTGAAAGGTTTTCTTTGATTGTGATGGAGTCTACATTTTTGCAAGAGCAGAAAGGAACGTATCGAGTAACTTTTTATCGTAATAAATTCAGCCACAATGAAAATAAAAAAATTAAATCTTTGATATATAGAATCAGTATATTAAAAAAATTATAATTGAAAGCCTAAAACAAGAAACAMTTCCAAGTGCACAGTGAATACTTGTGGGTATCTCAACTTTTTAAACCAGGGAAGGTTGGAAGTACTTAAAAACTATAATGAATTTTCCATCYTAGGGGAAAAATAATGTATGGAAACACATCACCACAAGATGGYAMAAAGACATGAGAACATAAGAGATGTGCTATAATGCTCCTAGTCTCTAAGGTTGTGTTTAGTTCAACTTATTTAAGRACTCTAGCTCTTATTAAAAAAATTCACATTAGAAAAGTTTAGAGCAAATTAGAGAAATAAYATAAGAAAATTTCATATGAGATCAGAAAATTCTAAGAATAAAAAACAAGTACGATAAGAACGGGAAAAAACCAAAGTATTAATAATGGGGGATAATGGTTACGAGCCATACCAAGATCTATGTGTTTCTCTTATGAATCATAGATGATCTAGTTTTGTTCTCCCTAGTGCATTTCCAAACAAATCTTATATACATCATGATTAATGAGGGTGTGCCGGTGTGGAATATGGATGTGTATGTAAGTGAAAGCTGAAATTGCGCTTCTTGTGTATAAAGTTTCTCATAAATCCATTAAAAATTCACATTTTACCCTTTCGGTCTCTGTTGAAGGTTAAGTGCATCGATCAAATTACTCTTTTAATAATTGAATTAACTACCAGCAAATTCACATTATATTATGTCATGTGTATGTAGTATGTAGTTATTAATTATACTTCCTCTGTTTCAAATAGTTGCATCCAAAGGTTTAGCTATAAGAATTAAGGAAGAGAGAGAAAATAAGAGGTTAACCAAAAATGAATATTATATAATAAACAAGAAAAAACATTACTTGAGGAAGAAAGGTTGAAAGCAGACCTACATTCAAGTGGGGTTACATTATTTTATTATATTTTAAAGGATATTAGTTTAATTTTTGGTGGGGACCATTTTCCATAAAAAGAAAGGATGCACTATGCAAGTAAAAGAGAACTGAGGAATATATATATATATATATATATATATATATAATAATATAATAGATTTAGGATCAAATGAGAAGAACCCTTAAAATGAGAAGCGTGAGAAGCAATCTAGATGGTTGGATTTGAATGAGGGTCAAGAATTATTTCACCAAAAAGTAAATGTGCATTATTTATACATGAATGTGCATTATTATACATAAATGTGCATATTCATAAAAAAATGCACATTCATGAAAAATTCGTGCACATTCACTATAAAACTTCATGCACACATCCTAGCCGTCCATCTTAAAAAGGCCAAGATTGCTTCTCACACACTTCTCATTTTAAGGTGACTTCTCATGGATCCTACCATATATATATATATATATATATATATTATATATATATATTATATATATATATATATACACTTCCTCCGTACAAAAAAACGCAACTTTCGGCTTGGCACAGGACTCCTAGATGAAAAATGAATAGTGTCAATATTAGTGTATAAGGGTAAGTGTATTAATAATTAGGAGAGAGGAATGGTCCACTGGCCACCACAACCACCTCCAGCTGGCGACCCTCAATTCGAGCCACCTCAACCACGACACCTCAATTCGAGCCAACTCATCTCAATTCGAACCATTCGAGCTCACCCACCACCATCAACCATACCTTTGAACCACGAACCACGAACCATCTCGAACCACGAACCTCAACATCAGCCATTCGAACCACGACAACCTCAACGCTGTGGTGGTGCGACAACTTCAATTCGAACCACGCACCTCAATTCGAGCCATTTCGAACCATTCGAACCACGAAACCATTCGGAACCCAATTCGAACCATGACAACCATTCGAGCCACGACAACTTCAATTCGAACCATTCGAACCACGACAACCTCAACGATTGTGGCGAAGTGATGCCAGAAGAGAGAGAAAGGTGTTAACGGAGATCTGTGGTGGTGCGGGTGAGTGAGGGTGACGTGGTGGTGGCGGCGTGAGTGGGTAACGTGGTGTGGTGCGGGGTGAGTGCGCAGTGAGGTGGGTGACTGGTGGATGAGCGGTAGGTGGTGTGTGTGTTTGTTGGTGTGGAAGAGTGAATGAGTTGGGTGTTGCTGCGTTAATTGGGGGATTAATTAGGATTAGGTTGATTTAATTAGGGAATAAATTAGATTAGAATGAATTAATTATGTTTTAAGTTATTTTAATAAGGTAAAATAGTCTTTTAATAGCCAAAACTACCTCAAAAGGAACAGAAAATCAAAGTTGCATTTATTGTTGATATTTCCAAAAAAACGGCAAAAGTTGCGTTTTTTTTTATACGGAGGACAGTATATCATATATAGTCTATATATATATATATATATATATATATATATATATATATATATATATAATTTAAAATATATGCATCCCTTTGTAATTCCTCTTCAGAATTATTATGCTAATTTGTACGTTTTGTCATGTAGCTCATCCTCTAGTGACCTTGCCCTCAATCCTGATGGGTCTGCTGTGAATCCTGCTGCTTTTCAGCAGCAAATTTCGCGTGATTCCAATCTGAT
Organism: Bassia scoparia; assembly: GCA_008642245.1. NCBI lineage: Eukaryota > Viridiplantae > Streptophyta > Magnoliopsida > Caryophyllales > Amaranthaceae > Bassia > Bassia scoparia. The sequence goes on along the minus strand of SNQN01000232.1, from coordinate 150,632 downwards.
GGCTCAGCTGTTTCAGGTAATATTGCGTGCTATTGCAAGTCTTTGGTTATTTTTCATCTACTTAGATGAGTCATGAGTGTATCACAAAAACACTAATTTTGAGTTGAGCTTTTATGATTTGATTTTAWGGTTGCAACTTTCGTTCTATTTTTTTAGATGCTTTGCAACTGAAAATGTTTGATCTAGTGGTATTTACAAAATTAATGTATAAACTTCTTAGCAATATCTTGATTTTACAGAATTGATTAAAGCTTTAGAAAGAAATGAATAGTTTCTTTTGCCTTTGTAGTGGTCTTGTTGATTTTGCATAGCTGAGTAATATATAGGAATTTGTCACAATTTGGTTTCTCTGCATATATTACTGTTTGTTTTGTTAGTCAATGTGCACTCACACACAGACATGATAGTTTGAACATTCACATTGAAASTAATCCAACAAAATTTACGTAGTATTTATTAATGTCTTTATTTTTCTTGAAAAAGAACTCTCATCCCAAATCTCATATTGTAACCAGTTCCACCTGTATATTTTACTGAGTGAAGTAAAGTCTGATGCAAGCAAAGGTCTAGTTGTTTTTTTCTTTCCTACGGTATTTTATTAATGGTCGTGAACTCATAATCATAGGGATAATTCATTTAATTATTTCTACCATGCCAAGTTAATGGATATTATTTTAATGTGCCTTATAAGTTATAACCTGAAAGAATTCGATATCAYGGAGTCCGCTTTGAAATTTTCCACTCAGAACCCCATTCCTTTGATTATATGCTTCAGTAGAAATCACTGGTGTAGAGTTAAAAGTAGACTACCATCCTTCTAAAAGTTTTTCTTTACATTTGTTTTTGCTTCTAAAATTTGCAGAACGATCCTGAACTTGCGCAAGCAATAACTGGGAARGATCTGAACAGGCTGCAGGAAATCTTGCGGCAGCGCCATCGTCAAAGAGCAGAATTCAAGCAAAAGGAAAATGAGGAGCTTGTAAGTTAGATTCTCTTGGTGACTTCATAGTATCATTCTATCTTTACACTTTACAGCAGTATGAGGTAGAATAGAGTTTGGATCCAATTTAAAAGGGTGGCAGGGTCCTACAATCCTTTGCAATAGAAATGTGTGTTGTATGTTTCTAGTTAACGTATCAGGCTTGTCTATGAATAATATAATACTTGTTCTGTCCCTCTGGTAAATTGTGTCATATTATCAGCTCATAATTATTAATTTTCACCCATTATAAATTATTTTTCATCTGGTTTCTCATTGGCCAGAAACCATATTGATCTAAATTTGTGTGTGTGTGTGTGTGTGAGAGAGAGAGAGAAAAATGAGAAAGAATAGATGTGCATATCTTTGCGGATGACTATCCGGAATGATAATTTTTGGTTCATGTAGGTGACCCCACTTAGCGGACTACTTCTTTTATTGATTGATTGATTGATGAATGTGCATAAAATCGTTTTCAACCCAAAATACAGACAAGTGGAAAAAAGGACATGCATATTCTATTAAAAAAATATGCACATTATAAAAATATGCACATTCATGGCCTTTTCGCCTTCTCATTCACATATCCCTAGTTCCCATCCCAACTATAGTAAGCACAAGCTCACGTCTGCATGTGTGTTTAGCGGGCAGGGTCTGTTTAATGTGGTGGAACGACCACATGTATTGTGCAATTATGATAATAGTGTACACGTTTTTCTTAATTGTCCGTTCCTTCTTTTTGCGTTCTTATAGTTTTGGTAGAGTTATCAACTARGGTTAGAATTTCTTTTTGAATCTTTTGGTTTATTACTTCTGTATGTGTGAACATAACAGTATCATGACTGAAGGTCAATTTTAAGTCTTAGTTCTTTATCAGTTTCTGTTCTGGGGACTTGTACATAGCTCAACTAGTTAATGTAAAATATGCCAACTTCAAGCTATTTGCCTATTGGTTTGGTGATGTGCTTCTAGGAGAGTTTCATGACAGAGGAAGCCAGGACAAGATTTCAAGTTTTACTTGTTTGATGTTACTGAGTGATAGTATGATATCTAATGGCATGTTATAACAGAAACTTGATATCCTATGTCAAGAGACATGCCTATGGTTAAATTGCACTATTTGTAGAGACATGGTTTCTGTTTGTTGTCATTTATAGTTTGTTTATTTATTTTTATTTTTATTTTCTTGTTAAATAAAATTTTGCTTACTGTCTAATACTCTAATTGATATCTTGCAATTTGACAGGCATTGCACTATGCAGACCCCTTTGATGTGGAAGCACAGAAGAAGATAGAAGCTTCCATTCGCCAGGTAGACTTGGTGTTTTGAAGGCTGTGTTTTCTTTGCTTCTGTGAACTCATTGCTGTTATAACATTCTATACTTTTAGTAGTTAACTATATACTATTATACTTGTATTGAAGCTGACGTATTGATTAGAGGATTCTCGACGCTTCTTATTTCAATCTAACTTTACAGCAATTGCCGTTGTGAACCTTTACAAGTCTATTAATATGTTGGAACATTCTCGTCATGACCCAATATATTATACTCCATACTATGCTTTTATTCCTGCTTTTTTCTCTACCTGTGCATAATGTGCTTATGCAAGGACTTCAAATTTTTTAAATGTGACCGAARGCAATTTTGCCCCTTTCTCTTGCAGAAAGGAATTGATGAAAACTGGGCAGCAGCCCTTGAACACAACCCCGAAGCTTTTGCTAGAGTGGTATAGTCTAGTTATCTCGATTCTTTAAAATTTTCTTCTGGATATTGTAGAAAACTCTAAAATTCTTTTTGAATTTTACAGGTTATGTTGTATGTTGATATGGAAGTAAATGGTGTTCCGATAAAGGTATTACCAGTTGCTCTTACTAGATGCAAAAATAAGTTCTTAGTTTCATCTAGTGAATGGTGATGGTATTTCCATGTCCAATTAAAAATTTCAGTTCACGCCATATTTTCTTAAATAGTTTCTCTTGTAAATTTTGCCTATAAATTAATAATATAATCTCTTGATTAGCTCCCAAAGTATCTGTTAGATTTATGTCCATTTTTATTACTGCTTCTGTTCTAAAATATTTTAATATGCATATCTTAGGGGACAAATTTATGAAGTCTTGTGATGGAGACTGGACATATCTTTAGTAGAATATATTTCATTAGGAGTGAGCTTTGTTTAGATTGTATATTTCTCATAGATGCTGATTCTGTCAATCGCACGATCTCCAGGACCAAAGGTGTCACATTATAATTGAAAAGGAACTAGACTCTAGATTATTTTTCAGTTTTTCCCCCCCTTCCCTTCTCCCTTAGGTCTCTTAGCTTTGTGCCTCTGTGCTTTTTAGATATTTCTCTGGCATGCTAAATCTGACTTCAAAATGTTCACTATATATCAATTCTATTTCAGGCATTTGTTGATAGTGGAGCACAATCGACAATTATATCTAAAAGCTGTGCAGAGCGTTGTGGGTATGTCACTATTGATTTATTAGTATTGCTACTGGCCCATGAGGCCATGGTTGTACTATGCTTTTGTTACCAGCATCACTCCTCTGCCAATGAATCTCTTAATTAAATGAGAAAGACTTTATGAGATATGTATATCAGCATGAGCCAAGCACAAGTGATACCAAGCTGTAGTTCTGACCTCCAATCCTAGTGCTTTTATGGGGCCATTGGAGATGGGAAGAGGCCTTTAAAGGTTTRTGTTTTAAATGAGAAACAATTTCAGTGATGATGGTTGACATAAGCTCTATTAGCCTTGGACTAAATGCAGGGTGTTATAGCTGTTGTGATATTCTCTAATTTTATTGTTTAGTGCAAGCACTGTCATCAGATCAGCCTTATTTACTTGCTCAGGGACTTGTTGGGTTAAACAATACTGTGATAGGATAGCAAATATCTTATGATGTGTATCTTTTTTAAAAATTGTTAAAGAATTTGAAGACTTTTGTTCATTCTGTACTTTATCTCACTTCAGACTGTTGAGGCTGTTGGATGAACGATACAAAGGTATTGCTCATGGAGTTGGTCAGACAGAGATACTAGGTCGGATACATGTGGCTCCCATTAAGGTAGTGAAAGAAACTTTCTTGCTTGTTTTGTGAATACATAATTACTGTTACTTTTAGAAGATAATTGAGATGGGGATTCTTTAACTACTTATAGAATGTATATTTGGAACTTGCTATATTCATTTTCTAATGAAGTTGTGCCACTCCCCAAATCTATTAATCTTCTGTAGTAATATTCTAGTATGACTTTAAACATGTGACAAGGCTATGCTTTTGGTTGAATTTATTATGTATACCTATCTAGCTTCTCATTTTAATGTTCTTGCCCATTTCCATTCTCTGTTGTCTCTGGAAGATTGGGAATATGTTTTACCCTAGTTCCTTTACAGTCCTTGACTCAGACAACATGGAATTCCTTTTCGGCTTGGATATGCTTCGTAAACATCAGGTAACATTTTTGGTTCATCTTTGATGGTTCCTTCTTCTTAAGCCTAGTACAAAAAGTTTACCATTCCTCCTTTGCAGTGCATAATTGATTTGAAGGATAATGTATTGAGACTTGGTGGTGGAGAGATTTCCGTTCCTTTTTTGCCTGGTTAGAATTTCTCATCCATTTTTGAAGTCTTTTGTAATTTATTTGAACATGTTCTTGAAAACAAAACTTATGCTGTTTCCAGAAAAGGACATTCCTTCCCGTTTTCTGGATGAAGAGAGGTATTCCAAGGAGGCCTCTGGTTCAGGAGCTCAGGTAATGATTTTCTCATTGGGTATTATCTGCCTCAATTGTTTCTTGTGCCAGCAATATCTGTTGTCTAATTTGGGATGATACAGGTTTCATTGGGAAGCAAAGGCACTAGAGATACTCCAACTGCCAGTCAACCTTCTGGTGAGTAATTCCTTATACTTGGGAGAAGAACTTCCATTGGTATATGAATTTTGTTAAAAGTTGAAAACCCATTGTCGATCTATTGAGGCAATTTTTCAATTTACAGTCGCCTTCATCCTCAGGATATTTTTGTACTCCCTCCGTTTCAATTTATCTTTTATGTTTGTAAAATTGMWCGTCAATTAATGAAAATTAATATTTGGATAAAATATGTTGYTTTTACTTGGTAGTTGTATTATTCTTTTAATTTGTTTGAGATGTATGTAGTAAAAATTAAYGTGAATTAAAAATGAGTGGAGGAGATAAGTTTGGGTGGAAAATCGAGAATAATGAGGAAATAAATAAGGGGTAATATGATAAATTTTAGAAGTAAAAGTAGCATTAATAAGTAAAAAAACAAAGTATATAAAAGGAAACGTAAAGAATGAAGGGGAACACCAAAAAAGGAAACGTATAAATTAAACTGGAACGGAGGGAATATAATTTTTTAATTTTGTTTTGTGGATTTCTACTTGACAAGCAGCTCTTTACATTCAAATTTGAGTATGTCTTTTAAACAGCTATCTATCAGAATCTATACACTGRTTTCCACTTCATCTACTGATTTTTGTGTTTAACTGTCAAAGCATAGATGCTATTGTGCACTTTATGTACTTTGCATGATTTATTTGTGGCTTAGGCTATGGATGTGTACAATTATCTTTTCTCTGAGCTAGCCTCTTGACTCTTGAGATTATATTTAGCTTAAATCTGATTAGTGTTAGTGTTCTGTTGTGATCAGCTTGGAAAATGTTATCGTGCCTGTTGTTAATCGAGCGACCCTTTACCTTCTATCTGTGTATTTTGGCATTGATTTTTCTTGCTAATTCAAATATCTTTACAAATATCTGTTCTTGTTCGCTAATTGCATCTGAAATTTTTCACAGGAGGTGCTGGTGGGAATCTTGGTCAGGTATGTGCTACAAAAGCTGTTTTGTATTTCTTGAATTTTGCATGACACTTTGAAAACCATGGATCTGTAGCAAAAATCGCGAAAGGGTCTTCACCGAAAAAAGAAAAGAAAATCACACATATTTTTTTTAACCTTCTATTCCCTTAGCCACTCAAAATTTCCCTTGAAATGCCTTTTGTACCTGTAACTTGTTGTTTGGTTGCTCCAAATTTGGTGAAATGGGGAAATTGCMATATAATGAAGGTATACATTAATATGGGCCTATATAAAGAACGTATGCATTCATTTGGGGGCTGCGGTTTGACCTAGACATGGTTTAAACTGTGAACACTAAGCTGGGTCCTTCCTAAAAAAAAAAAAGAAAAAGAAAAAAAGCTGGGTCCTCACTGCTACACCTCTTGTATGTCATAACCATTAGKGCTTGAGGTTTAATATGTATTCGATACCTACTTGATACACCCTTAGTATTTGAGGTTTAGGGCTTCTAAGATTTGTTTGTAATTATGGCGAGACTCCTGCCACCTGGTAATACAAGTGGTTTGTGGTATCTATTAATTCTTCATTACTCCTGTGGCCCAATTTGGTGGAGTAAATAATTATTTGGTTGAAAATTGAGTCTTTTGAACTTTGTTCCCTGAACTTCTAATTTCCCTCAAGTCATTTGTGTCGGTTTCTCATTACCTTGAAACTCACTTGATCACCTTTTTGTCTCTTTAAAAGTGTATGTGAAATTGACTGATTCACTGATCAATATGATCACATATTCACATGGGACCTGAAATGTATTTTCAAGATCAAAATTTAATAGTGTAATGGGGATTTTCATGGAGTGAAGTATAATGGGTGACATGGGTGACTTTAGTTGCTAAACTCGAGTGACTAGGGTGTTAAATAAGATTMTGTACTAACTGCTCCTTTCCACATTGTTATTAATATTAAATTATAAAAAGTTTCTTCTTTATTACAGGGTTCTGATTTAGAAGCCAAAGTTGCGAAGCTCGTTGAGCTTGGATTTGCAAGGAATGATGTCATACAAGCACTCAAGCTTTTCAATGGCAATGAAGAACAAGCCGCCTCGTTCCTCTTTGGAGGATGACGAGAGGTTGATGCTAAAATCATTTGCAGGATTATGTTATACAATCATCAGAACAGAGTTTAAAGTGTACTATAAACATTTTGCAAATCATTAGATTATGATTTATGATTTATTGTAATCTTGCATAATTTAGGGAAAGGGATTAAGAAAACACAAGACTGAAATGACAAAATATCGAAATTTGTGGAGAAGAATGAATGTTGTATGTTTTGTGTTTATCATATTACCCTGCATTAGGTTGAAATACAAGTAAGTGGACCGTGTCCAGTCTGTTTAAGTGTTTAACGTAGCGATTATGTCTATCGCTATCACAGTATTGTTTGACATTTCTTGTTTCTAAGGATCTACCTACTGCACACCTAGAACCGTAGATTATTATTGTGAAGAAATTCATTGTTACAGTAAATTTGTAATTAGGTGAAAACGTGACTTTTATAGAAATCGAAATTCGTTGAATGAGTCTAGTTTCAGTACTCCTGGTGCAACTTCTGTGACTTTGTCATCAGGAACCAGTCAGTTTGCTGTTATTCAAATAGCAAACTAACATAAACACGGTTTTAAATAGAAAGAGCTTAAATACTAATAAGGTAGCAGGTGAAAATTGCAACCAATTCTTTTGTTCACCTTCTGTGTGTCCATCTTGTGCCTTGTGTTAGTTTAAGATATCCGCAATGCGCAATCTCAGTCCCAGCTTTGTGTTATGGGTTTTCTTGATGTTGTTTCTTCCCTTTGCAAAGTCGCTTAATTTTAGTTTCCCTCGTTTCGATTCAAGCACACCCAATATTTTCTTCGAGAATGATTCGTTCGCCTCCGGAGGGGTGATCCAACTCACCAAGAACCAACAAGATACTAACCTAACCAAAAGTGTAGGCCGYGCATCTTATTCGCATCCTGTTCGTCTATGGGATAGCCGCACAAGAAATGTTACTGATTTCACTACTCACTTTTCTTTCGAAATTAAAGAGGCTGGTGAAGCTATGTATGGTGATGGACTCACCTTTTTCATTGCGCCTCTTGACTCTAGGGTTCCTGATGGCTCGATTGGTGGATACCTCGGGTTGGTCACTCCCGAATCTCACAACGTTACGAGTGAAAACCAGTTTGTAGCTGTGGAGTTTGACACCTTTAAGAATACTTGGGATCTGACTTCTGATCATGTGGGTATCAATGTTAATTCTGTCGTCTCAGTGGCTAGCCTTTCATGGCCGAGCAGCATGAAGAATGGGACAAAGGCAAATGCTTGGATATCCTACGAGTCTTCAACCAAGAATCTCAGTGTCTTTCTAACTTATGCTGACAATCCTATTTACAACAAAAATTCTAACCTCTCGTATATCATCGACTTGAGCGCTGTCCTGCCAGAGAGGGTCAGAGTTGGGTTCTCAGGTMCAACAGGAKAATTTGCAGAGATTCATAATGTCKTATCTTGGGACTTTGTCTCAACCTTGGCAGACACCAATGAAACAGAACCGATATCCAATGAGAAAAGAAGTAAGCGCAGGGCAGGATTGATAGGAGGTGTAGTGGCTGGCATTGGTGTCTTAGTAGCTGCATTGGTTTCAGTCGGGGTTCTGTGGTGGCGAAGGAAACCTAGTATGGAAKGGCAGGAAGCAGATTTCGAAGTTGATGATCATGACTTTGAGACGGGAACAACAGGTCCGAGGAAATTTACATACCTTGAGCTCAGTCGAGCAACTAACAACTTCTCTGAAGAAGGGAAGCTAGGAGAGGGAGGCTTTGGAGGTGTTTACTTGGGTTTGTTGGGAGATCCCAGCAGACAGATCGCAGTCAAGAAGATATCAAGGGGATCAAAACAAGGCAAAAAGGAGTACGTGTCAGAAGTAAAGATCATTAGCCAGCTGAGGCACAAGAATTTGGTACAACTTTTTGGGTGGTGCCACGATCAAGGAAGCTTGCTTCTTGTTTACGAGTTCATGCCTAACGGAAGTCTTGACTCCCATCTATACGGGAACAAGAAGGAAGTGCTTTCATGGACGACGAGGTATAAAATTGCCCATGGCTTGGCCTCTGCCTTGCTGTACCTTCATGAAGAATGGGAGCAATGTGTGGTTCACAGAGATATTAAATCCAGCAATGTCATGCTTGATTCCAACTTCAATGCCAAGCTCGGAGATTTTGGCCTGGCGAGGCTAGTAGAGCATGGTATGGGCTCACAAACAACCGTATTAGCTGGTACATTAGGCTACCTGGCGCCAGAGTGTGTGATCACAGGAAAGGCCAGCAGAGAATCTGATGTATACAGTTTCGGGGTGGTGGCTCTTGAAATCGCGTGTGGAAGAAGGCCTGTTGAGTCCAACGTCGAGCCTAGTAAGGCGAGGATAATAGAATGGGTATGGGATCTCTATGGTAAAAGCCGTCTTCATGAAGCAWTCGACACAAGACTTGYAGGTGAATTCGATGTGCAGGAAGTCGAATGCTTAATGGTAYTTGGCTTGTGGTGCTGTCATCCAGACTACAATCTTCGTCCTTCAATAAGGCAAGTTATAAACGTTCTCAATATGGAAGCTSCTTTGCCTAGTCTGCCTCAGAGTTTCCCGGTGCCCATCTACCTTTCGCCCCCAACAAATCCGGATATTTTATCCATTTTGTCCTCTGAGTTTACGGGCGAGAGTGGTTCGACCAACTCCTCATCCCCTTCAGTTTTTTCCGGTGCTGCTCCTTTGTTATCCCAGAAAGCCAATGTCAAGTGAATAGCTTTGTCAATGTTTGTACTGAATTTGATGACAAATTTAATGCACTTTGCAAATGCAACTAGTGCTCCTGATCTAATTTTTGGAAATTTCGGATCCTTCACTGTATTGAAGCATCATTAAGATCATTTCATTGTAAATCATCATATAAACATGATCTAATTTTTGTGCAAAATTTTATATATTCCACATGTTGTTTTACCAGCAATTATTTATGTATACTGCATGTAGGTAATATAATGAAGGCTCTTAGTTAAAAAACCTCGCATTCCAATCCAATATTTCTTGCGTAAATGTTCCTTCAATCAATATACAAATGAAGTAAGGTACTCCCAAAGAATACAATCATAGTATGTTTACATTAATCTTAAGACATCCAAATTGGTGCTGGAATTGGGTTCTAATTCCTTTCAAGCTCAAGACACATATGTGGTATGTACATAAACACATGAACCAATAATTCAATCGAAACCGGAGTYTACTACTATTAACTCCAATAGAAAAGAATTAGAAACCTTTCCAGGTAGCAAGAATTTCTTGGAAGATTTCAGCAATCAATTCCCTATCTGCACATTGGAGGAACACATTGAAGTCATCACGAATATCGAATATTTTTCCAAACTGAACCAAATATCTCATACAGCTGCTTTTAAGCTCTGGCAGCTGGTAAAGAGATGCATTCTGGAGTCTCTCCAGGACATTTTTGGCATCGATGTCCTCGAGGAGGCTGACGTGGCATGCCTCCTTGAGGTCGGCAATGTCATACTTGTCAGCTGCGCGTAGGAGGGAAAGGCGGTGGTCCAGGAAGTCCTGGTGTTCGATGCAGCCATACAGGTAGTTAAGCAAGGCCTGGCATGACTCTACTGTCATGTCCGAAATGTTTATGGTGGACAGTTCCTTCTCCTGCAGGTTGTGGGAAAACATGCTTTGGAACACAGGGGACCGTGAAGCTAAAACTGCCCTGTGAGCCCCAACACATCCATTAGACGTGCTGATCGTGATATCCGTGTAGATGCCCTCTGTCAG
>SNQN01000232.1:118353-139756 GCA_008642245.1 Bassia scoparia | reverse complement strand
TGGTCAAAAAGTAATTTGGTATTTTAACATAAATTTGCAATATCTTGAAATAATTAAATTTTTTAGACATATTCTTTTTAAAAACAACTTTGGTTACTAAGGGTCCCACACATTTAACCCTACTTTAGTTAATTTTATCTCAAAAAATATTGCTCTGGTCCTAACGGTTAAAAAAAGTTTTCGGATTCCAAACAATGAAAAACTAATAGTGTTAGGTCGCATTCGTGAGCTTAACTCTCAAAATGCTTGTAAACAATAGCAGTACGAGCTTTTTGGCACTTATTAAGACTAGTTTTGTTGCGTTTAATTTAAAACCTCTATCTAATTTTACATGGATAATGATATGAATATATGTTAGCCGAAAAAAAGTATGTTTATCTTAGAATGGGTTAGGATCAAGTTGCTTGGGTAACAACTAACCCAGTAAGATACTCCCTRCGTCCTTTTTTGTTTGTCGTGTTTCCCGAATTAKAATTCCTAAATGTTTGTCACGTTTTTATTTTTATTTTTTTCAATTTTAACTCCAACTTTATCCACTTTTTTTTAATGGTAAAATGAATCATATTTATTACTTTTCTTCCATCATCTCAAATAAAATTTTAACTGCTATATAAATTAAACCCCAAAATTCACTTTTCAACCCACATTTATTACACTTTTCCATTATATTAAATAAAAAAACCCAATAACTCTTTTCTCAAAATAAGAGTCGTATTAATTAACCATCTCTCTTAATTAAAAATTTATTTTTCTTAATTCTTTCCGATTTCAAATAAAAAACCAAAATTTACAAAAGGAGTAGTGAAAAAAAATCACAATTATGATCAATTTATTACATCAAACTATCAAAGAAAAGTCTATTAGTAGACATGGCTTCATAAATGGTTTTTTTTTTCTTTCTTTTTTTTCTTTTTTCTAGACGATTCACACTCACACATTCAATAATTTTTTTTTTATCAAATTTGCTCAATTCTCTTTCACAAATTCAATCACCCAAACTTGTTGTTTTCATGAATGATACTAATACCAATTTTTTAATACACCATTGGTGGCCTTACGTACTTCTAATTTTAATCGTGTTTAATGATTAATGGGATATTTCCCCATATACTCCTGAGTTTAAGCCTAATAACTCATATACCTCCGTGTTTTTAGAAACAACCCATATACCCTTCACATTAGAGAAAACTAGTATATGGTGCACGCGATGCGTGCTTGTATTGTTTTTTTTTAAAAAAAAGTTTTTACGTTATGGGGGGAATCATATTTGTACAAGTACACTTGTATGTCTAGTGAGTATTTGTGGAAGAAGCATTAGTCTATTATTAATTTGGTAAGTCTTCAAGTTAAGAGAATGATAACATTAAAATACTATTGACGTCATAGAGATAATAAAGAATTACTATTATTGTCCACTTTGCAAAGAGACTTCAAAGAATGCCGAAACCATTTACGCGGAAAAWRTTTTATAGTAAGTAGGAAGTTTAGCCATCAATAAATAGAAAAGTTACAAATAAAACAAGTTTTACGAGGATCAAATCAATTATTCGAAGTCATAGACAATAAAATTGAAGTGGATTGAAGTCGTAAATAATTGAGATTATTGNTTACTTACCAGGGTGAACGAGGGGCTTGCGGTCGCCAACCGAAGACAGGACCCGAACAACGAAAGATGCAATGGGTGGATTCTCTCTAGTCAAGTTTGATATCTCCGGATACAACTTCAACATCAACACTTTATTTTTCTCCAACGCTAGATGCCTATATACATTCATKGRAGCCCAAATTTCAATTAGTAAATCATGTCGTCGTACATCGTACCATCGATTGCACTATATAATTAATAATTTCACAGTTTGACAAATATGACATGTTTAAAAGACGAAGATCGAATAAGAAAAGAAGTACTAACCAGTTCCAGGGGCCAAAGGGGAAGGGATCGGAGCGACGAAAAGTGCAAGAAGAGACGTTGTCGATGCGCCATTGGGCGAGGCGGGAGGTGGTATGGACCTGGTAGGCAGAGCTATGTTTCATCCTCCAAGCAGAAGAAGAGACAATGACACCGGTGATGTCATGGATGCAATCAAATATACCATCCAACAATTCTCCTCCTGTCTTTCCCAGCTTTCCTACCTTACTAAACACCCACTCATCTATTTACTCTTGCTTCCCACCTCACCTTAATTATTCTTTCACACTAAGCTAAGATCTTATTAGAATCTTTTCTTTTCTTTCCTAATAACACAACACAACACATAACATAACATAACATATAACATCAAATAAAATAACATAAAACTAAGTATTAAGTACTAAAGATTCCTTTGTGTTAGTTTAACATCAAAGTTTCGTTTGATGACCCCATTTTTCTAACTTGGATGATTGTTTGAGGCACGCAATCATATTAAGATACCACTTTTGGAGTTTTGTTAGACGTCACTCATTCATGATTTCAATCAATAAATGAATAAATCAAACAAACTCTTTGCTTCAATACATACACAAGTAGATAGCAAGATAAGTAGATAACCTTCTCTTATTGGGTTTTTGTTTTCCAAACTCACCAAATTTAAACCAATAAAATTTGCAACTTGAAATGAAAGAAAAAACAAAGGGAAATGTAGAATGAGATGATAAGTTATTTGTGAATGTAGTATATACTATATACTATGTGTTGCTTATTTGGGTATGTCTAATTATAATAACAATAATGTTTTCTATTTCTCTTTTTTTTATAGGGTGATATGATAGAAGTTTGTTATTAATTGAATGAATAAAGATTTTTTTTTTAAAAAAATATTTATATTTGAAAAGATATTTTGTGGTTGAATTAGAACCCCTTTCGTTTCAAATGTCAAAATGTTAACACTTTTTTTCCATTTAAGTATTCCCATGTTAGATTGGGACAATTTCAACAATATTTTTAAAGTATTCATATGATTAATGTTTGATTTTCCACTTTAAAGAGTTTTTCACTATCTCAATTCAATTGAAATTTTGAATATGTGGTGATAGACAKTTTTGAATTGACTATAAATTCCCTATTGGATATATAATGCCTAATTTACTAAAAACAGTAGTGATAGTTTATTAAAAATTTTGATTCTCAAATTCAAAATGAAAATAAAACATTTCTCATTTGAACTTGGAATAAACTTTTATCTCCACATCTTTGAAGCCAAACATACAAGTGTTACTGTTCATATACGACCTTGATACACGTGCTTGCAAAAGGTTATTTCATTTTATAGCATAATACACTAACTTATGCATAGGTTCACCCTAAATTCATTTAGATTAGATAGCAATACTAATTGAATGATTAGACGTCAAATACAACGTGTAAAGTAAAAGTGYCGTGAATTTAGTATAATAYAGGGAGTATGTTAGAAGATRTTTGCTTTATTTATTCAAAAGAGGCTTTTGCAATTTACAAATAGAAGAGAGATAAATTAAAAATTAAAGAAAAAGAGCAAGCTTAATTTGATTGATTATTGAATATTGACCAATAATGACATTAGTATAAGATCCACTTTAGTAGTCGTAAGTTACAAGTTGTGCTTTTTAGAAGGTAAAGTATTTTCCTGTGTAAGTTGTTTTGTTGGCTTTGAAGCAAAGTATCTTACACTAAACTTTGTCTGATTTCTCTGCATTTTCTAATTCCCCAAATATTCTTTTGATCTATTGATCTTCTATACGAGTATCTAATAATGATTATAACAATAAACAGTGAAATCACTGATTTTTTATTTTATTTTTTTATTTTAAGGTTACCCAATTCGATTGAATACTATGATGTATTTTTTGAGGGCACATTATCTTCTATCCACATATGTTATTGCATGTTTAGCCGTTTAGGGTTCAAAGTTCAAACACAAGAACTCTAACTAGACGTTAAAATGCTCTTTTATCGGCTAATCAAGACACGTGTTACTGTTAGTTATATCATAGGTTAAAAAAACTACAATTAATTTAATTCGATCTAGAACTAGTATGGGCATAGTTCATATGAGGACTCAAGGAGTGATAAATTGATCTCTATGATTTACAAATCGTTGGACCCTCTTACAATGTAAAGATCATACAGACAACGTTTTAAAGCTGTAAAACAATGTTTTACATCTTTGACATAAATGTTTTGTAGCATGTAGACAATGTTTTGACAATTCAGCAATTRCAAATCCCCGATATAAACAAATAATCCGCTACTAGACTTTGACACCAGATTAGCGGTTGCATCTAATTGACTTGTGATGAGGGGTTTTGCAAATGAAACCAACAAGTGGAATGAATCTATTATTACCCTATAATACAGTCAATTAATAAAAGCATAGAAATGGGGTTGCTCATCCTTTTTCTTGACAAAAAACCAAACGAAAACGACTAATGAACCAACCAAAATCTTACAGACTTTTAACAACAATCTATTATAAGTGGCCTTCTCTTATTGACTGTAATAAGGCCTCGTTATTAAGTTAGTGGAGCAGAGTAAGTAGAGAATAGTGAGCGTATGCATAATGGCAACATCAAACAAATGGCATGGAGACCATAACTTTCAAGTTTGGATCCATGTAGGCCTCTCGAATTTCGATCCTAGCCATTAACAATAATCCGACCTGTAAATAACGAGATATGGACAGTGTTTGTTGTCCCTAATTTGATTGGGTTGAACTCGAAAAATGCGAATTATTATATGTACAAATCTTATGCATGATATCAATCACGTCATTTATTGTGCTAGCGTGACTAATCTAGTTAAAAAAAATTACTCTGAGCATTGAATTTACACTTATGAACAATTAGAAACCACCATATAAACAAATGAGGTTATTATGGACGAATGCTGGTGTTAAAAGAATTATAAGGACATGAATAAGGAATCGATCTTAGTATTATTAAAATCGAAAAAAAGCTTTAATCACATGAGGTCTTCTTCACTCTCATTATGATCGAACAGAATACGTGATATCTCATCAATGTCATTTTTCGATCGAATAAGGGGTGAAAAAGTGATACTCACTAAGCTACTCCACAAAAGTAACATTGTTGCCGCTGCCAAACTAACAATCTTCTTAAGATCTTGCCAAATATTTGTAATAATGGCCCTTGACCTCTAGCAATTTTTCTAAACTAGTTATACACTAGTAAAGGGATCATAATTGATATAGTTAATATATCGTGTGGAATACGCCTCCTAGAGTGATCAAATGGTGATTCGACGCGAGCTTTTATATAAAAAATTAGTCCAAACTCTAAAAATTGTGAATTTTGCGAATCATTTTGAGCCTTTTGTGGGTAGGGTTGAATTTTAAACTAAAATTACGTATTTTTTATTGTTCAAAACCCTCATTTTTATGGACATTTTGGAATAGGTTGACAAACTAGTATAAATGATCATCCTGTGCTGCTCTCATAAAAAGGCAGTGTCAATATCAAACCGAATAATGAATTTGCACTACAAACGTTTTTTTTTGTGACAAACGTACATATTTCATGAAAAGTGCAAAATAACATACTGAATACTGATTATAAAAATGAAAGTAAAAATAAAAACAAAAATCATTGTTTGTGTAGGTGATCCATAATTTTGATGGATTAGAATAATAATTATCAAAGAAGATAGGAATCAGTGAGATTCTTCTCACATCTTTACTCCACAAAATAAATAAATTAAACCATAAATCTATTGATTGTTAGTAAAAGGCAGCTTGTGCTAGAAAAACAGTAAGAAAAATCTTTGAGTGTTAATATTTCTAACTAATCTTGCATTTATGTAGTAATCCTACTATAATAATGTTATGCTTATAGGATATTGTCATGTTGATGTACTAGTCCAATAGTAATGAAGTCAAGAATGTCACTGTCTTGCCTCAATCACTCATTCACTATTTACTCACCCTTTCCAATTTACCCTTGAGCTACTAGTTTATTAATCTTATAACTCTTACTTCGTTGTCTCCCAACTTATTAGTAAACGTTAGTCTCTCTAAACGATGAAGATGATTTTGAAACGATTTTCGGGCAGTAGAATCAAACATTCGTCGATATGGAAGAGCTTATGGGTACATTCTCTTCTTAATTTGAATTATTTTAAATTGAATTGAACTAATTGGTTGGCTGATTATCAAATTCAATTTATTCTTAGTGTAATTATAATTGATTTGAATGTAATTCGAGTTGAACTGAACTTATCATGTGATTTGAATTAAATAAATTTATTGAACTTAATTAAAACTTAGTTTTTTTAATGTACGTGAAAAGAGCACACTCATTAGGACAACTAATCACTAGCATATTCGTAGACCAACAACCTTGTTTAGCTCGATCTATTTGGCTTCCACTAAGAAATATCTCCCACCAAAAGTCACTTTATAAGATTTTTGCGTTGTTTGTATTAATAAGCATAAAATATATTTTCTAAAATGGTAATAAGATAATCACATACGACAAAATCAAGTTATATGTTACATACCTATCTACATCTATATCTCCACTACTTAGGCAATTTATTTTTTTCAAGCAAGGCTTTTAAAAGAATGTGTTGATTTATATTAACAAATCAAAAGCCTAAGCATTGGGTTGTGAATCTTGTGATGATGTAGAGACAAGTTGGGAATATAATAATGCACTAATTTTGCAACTTGCTTTCTTGGCAATATGCAAAACTATCATTAGTCATCATAATTATTAGTGTACAAAAAATAAATAAACTTTACTTTAATAAATCAAGGACCTAAATATCATTTGTGTTGAAGTAGTTATCAACCTTTATCTAATCGTTTGAAACGTAGTATGTGTGTATCAAATCATGGTTCAGCTTAATGCCAAATGTATTGCTTAGCATTTGACATGTAATAGTTTTCAACATTATTAAACTAAACTATTACCTTATAATTTGTAATGTGTACGTGTAACATTGTTTTTCATGAAGTTTTCAACATTAATACAGTACAAGTATGAGACTTTAGTTTTATTTGTGGGGAAAAAAAAGGTTAGTACAAAGTGATATGAACTCTTGATTAGTACTTAGTAGATAAAACCAACTAATTCAAATTTATTAAATTACCAACAAACTTCAACAAAAACATCTAATCGATTAGTTCATAATTAGACTTATTTGAAGATGAAAAATTGTCTTACCAATTGATTATTGTTGATGCAGTGGTGACTGAAACTGCACTTGATATGAAGGACGCATGTTGTATCCCCCACAACAACAACTGAGCCCCAAATRTGAATTAGCCCAAAGGATGAATCGGGTGCATAAGAAAAAGGAGATGATGAAAAATGTTTTTTAATGGATGAAGATACAAAAGTGATGCCAATGCTTAGTCGCTTAGATAGTGCAAGCAATTTCAACTATCCTATCATCCTATGTAAATTAAGTAGAGCTCAACAATATCAACACAATTTCACTATAACTTCGTGTTTTAAGAATGGTCCAAAAACGAGTTAGGTAAAGAACGGTTGTCCGGTAAACAAATGAGACCTAAGCTAAACTATCCAACTTTTCATTAATTCCTTGAGACCTATATTAACTATGTTTTCACCATTTGGGGAACTAGTGGTAGGAATCTGGCAAGTAACTCACCTCAGGAAACATTGGAATTTGGAAAAAAAAAAATTAAAGCCCAAATAATGTCTTTATTGCTTGTTTACTTAAGATTCATATATCAAATAAGCCTACTACCCCCCCCCCCCTTTGCATTTAAATTATGCACTTTTTTCTTGAACTATTGCTTCAGATGTCATAAAAATTAATAATTTTTTATAATAAAGTACCAGCTCCCTCCGTTTTTTAGATGTTGCATACCATTTTGGAATGGTTTTTAAAAGTGATTGAGTTGAATAAAATAGTTGAGTAAGTTGGTAAAGTTGAATAATTAGTAAAAGAGTAAATGTGTGAATGAAATTTTATGGAAATAGTAATTTTGGGGTGAATAGATTGGGTAATATAAGAAAGTTGACTTTAGAAATGAGTATATCGTTAATGTTAGAGTAAATAAAGTAGGTAAAAGGTAAAAAAAGTTAATCTTTAGAATTGGTTTGGAACATCTATTTGAAAACGGTCCAAAAAGGAAACTGAAACATCTAATAAAAAATGGAGGGAGTAAAAATATCTAATGAGAAACTAAATCTGACGATGAAGTGCAATCACGATTGTTCGAGCAATTATGCAACCTTCACTTAGTGAGTCCATCTCCTGAAATAGTTTTGGGAAAAACCCATTACTTGATGACATGTAGATCTCATCCTCAATTCCGACGCCAATTGTAAATTGTACGACTTAAAACCAATGAACAATTTTCAAATAAACCCTAAAATAATTGAATTCCAATCTTCCATAAGGGAAGAAAAGAAAAACACAACCCTAACTCCCATAAATAGAGAGGAGAATAATTAAATTAGGAATAAATCTCTCACAAGAGTAGGGAATAATTATAGTGATCGACATAAAACGAAAAATAATGACAAAGCAAAACAAATATTGGGGCTTACATCATCAAAATAGATGATGATAGGCTTCTTTGCGGGCGCTATAGGCAGCGGTGATATGATAAATAATATACATCGGGTCAAAATAGATTCACTATATATTTATATGGGGTCAAGTTAGTTAATTTAATTTTAAAACATTAACGAAATTAAAATTTTATAATTTATAGTAAAAAAAATCGTTATTTTGGGTTTTCAAGTGGGTTGAGTGACCCCGTATATATATATGTGGATTGCCACTGGGCTAAAGGTTTTAGGGTTAGAGGAGGAGAACATGCGTGGAGAGGAAAGAACAAAAAACCAATTCATTATTGAGTAATTTGTTCATATAACAAAATTTGCAATATCTTGAAAAAATACTTAAATTTTTAGACATATTTTTTCTTTTAAAAAAAACAACTTTGTTAACTAAGGTCCACACATTTATACGCTACTTGTAGTTAACTTTTATCTAAAAAATATGTGCCTGGTCTAAAGTCGGTTAAAATAAAGGTTTCGGATTCCAAACAATGAAAACCAATAGTTTAGGTCGCATTCGTGAGCTTAATCTCAAAAATGCTTGATAAATAAGAACAATAGGATACGGACTTTTTGAAACTTATAAGACTAGTTTTGTTGCGTTTAATTTAAAAACCTCTATCTAATTTTACATGGATATGATATGATATATGTTAGCCGAAAAAAAGTAATGTTAATCTTAGAATGGGATTAGGATCAAGTTGCTTGGGTAACAACTAACAGTAGAGATAACTCCTTCGTCCTTTTTTTGTTTGTTTCGTTGCTTTCCCGATTAAATTTCTAAATGTTTGTTCAGTTTTATTTATTTTTTCAATTTTAACTCCAACTTATCTCAGCTTTTTTTTTTAGATGGTAAAATGAATCAATATTTATTACTTTTTTTCATCATCTCAAAAATAAAGTTTTAACTGCTAATAAATTAAACCCAAAATTCATTTTCAACCACATTATTTAACTTTTCTTCATTATAATTAAAATAAAAACAATACGCTCCTTTTCTCAAAATAGATCGATAATGAGTTAACATTGCTTCTTAATTAAAAATTTATTTTTCTTATTCTTTCGATTTCAAATAAAAAACCAAATTTACAAAGGAGTATGTGAAAAAAAATCAACAATTATGATAATTTATTGACATAAAACTATCAAAAGAAAGTTATTAGTAACATGGTCTCATAAATGGTTTTTTTTTCTTTCTTTTTTTTCTTTTTCTAGACGATTCACACTCAACATTTACTATTTTGTTTTTTATCAATTTGCTCAATTCTCTTTCACAAATTCAATCACCAAAACTTGTTGTTTTCATGAATGATACTATACCCAATTTTTTAATCACCATTGGTGCCTTAGTACTTCTAATTTTAATTCGTGTTTAATGATTAATGGGAATATTCCCATATACTCCTCGAGTTTAAGCCTAATAACTCCATATACCTCCGTGTTTTTAGAAACAACCCATAATACTTCACATTAGGAAAACTAGTATAATGGTGCAAAACCCGCGATGCGTGCTTGTATTGTTTTTTTTTAAAAAAAGGTTTTACGGTTATGGAGGAGGAATCATATTTTGTACAAGTACAGTCTGTATGTCTTAGTGAGTATTTGTGGGAAAGCATTAGTCTATTATAATTTGGTAAGTTCAAGTTAAAGAGAATGATACATTAAAATACTATTGACGTCATAGAGATAAAAGAATTACTATTATTGTCCACTTTGCAAAGAGACTTCAAGAATGGCGAACATTTACGCGGAAAAACTTTTTAGTAAGTAGTAAGTTTTAGCCATCAATAAATAGAAAAGTAACGAAATAAAACAAGTTTACGAGGATAAATCATTATCGAAATCATGACAATAACAATGAAGTGGATTGAAGGTCGTAAATAATTTGAGATTATGTAAACAACCAACAATAAACATACACTCAAATGAATAAAACGTAACGCTACTTGGCTAAATTGTCAAATTAGGATAACAAATAGAACAAATGTGTACACCACTTGGCTAAATTGTCAAATTAGGAATAAACCAAAATTCACTGAACTACTCTACTCCTAAAAATTCAGCTACATGTCTTCTTCAATTTGTCCCTCTGAATGGATAGAAAAAGTTTGTGACTTGAAATTATTTTCTAGAGCAATATCGTCGCCTTGATTCCGTCATTTTCTTCTATATAAGCTGCAAACATATAGCGACTTTCATCATTTGTATTGAACACTAATCTCTAAATAGATAAATGATCCTAAAAA
This sequence comes from Bassia scoparia, assembly GCA_008642245.1. Classification (NCBI taxonomy): domain Eukaryota; kingdom Viridiplantae; phylum Streptophyta; class Magnoliopsida; order Caryophyllales; family Amaranthaceae; genus Bassia; species Bassia scoparia. Next base: position 128,996 of record SNQN01000232.1, on the reverse strand, counting down.
CTATCAATCGTAGTGACACTAATCTCTAAATTAGATAAATGATCTAAATATTAAACCAGTAACTAAGTTTTTACAAAACTTTAGAAACCAAATGTACCATAAATACAATTTGAATCCTTTTAGTTTAAATATGATCTTTTAAGTCGAAGTATTTTATATAACTTTTCATCTTTACAACGTATGTACCCTCAACCTATTATCAAAGATGACCTATGACGTATCAATGTCGCACCACAAAGCTTGTTAATATACCAACCATCAATATGATTCAAATCTAGAAAATAACAACAGCACTGCATAAATATCAATGATATCAAAAAGTGAAAACTAGATAATAGAAACTGAATTTTATGCCACTGTTTTTTTAGCAAAACATTTGATTGCTACTAAAATTTATCAACATACAAAAGAACACCCAAATATTTTTTTGACATTAATAAAAATTTTGGTTTATAAATCATCAAGAGTTTACACATATTGAAATAATTCATACAACATTAAAAGACAAAATAAATTGCAATTAATTTAAAATAAAACATCTCATAAGCAATTAACTTAAAATGAATTGCATTATCATTTCTACAACTACTTATACGAAGTGGTTGTCACTCTAACGGTTGGTGGAGAGCTGCCATATAATAAGGACGGAAAATGCTCGGTGAGAAGAGTATCGCCTGAAAAAAAAACACGGAAAACGTTCACTCAGAAAAGGTATCGAAAATTAAGTTTATGCTAAAGAAAAAAAAACTAATAAACTTTGCAATTTTATTAAACTAATATAATTAATTTAACCCAAAACAATTAATATTAACATTGGAGGGAGATTAATTTGATGCAAAATGGAGGGAAATTTTTCCCCAAACACTAATATTTTCCTCCAAAACACAATCACATTCTCCTAAAATAATTTACAGCTTTATAGTGATTGGCTAATAGTATTTGTGTAAGTGGCGGTCAAGTTACACTTAGTGTACCGTACCATCTTTCAAGAAAAGTCTATTAGTAGACATGCTTCAAATGTTTTTTTTTGTTTGTTTGTTTTCTAGACTATTCACACTCACAAATTCAATAATTTTTTTTTTTCAATCAAATTTGCTCAACTCGCTTTCACAATTACCCAACTTGTTCTTTTCATGAACACTATACTAATACCAAATTTTTAATACACATTTGGTGCCTTACGTACTTCTAATTTAATTGTGTTTAATGATTAATTGTATTACGAAGTACGAGTATAATATGGACCAAATAATTAAACAATTTCTATTATATAAGTGAGGGGGGAGAATGGTGTCCCTATGAAATTCCAATTTGACCCTTAAACTTTAACTATTATTACAAATATAACATTTACTTTTATGCATAAACTTGCCAAATTTAATTTCATCATGTAAAATTCAAAAACACAATTAATGCTATAATCCTAAAATAATGTTTGCACAAAAATGAGGAACTTACTACTGTATTAACTAAAAAAAGACACAGTGAAAAAATTCATATACTAACACCACTTTTTATTTTTATTTTACTTTTTTTACATAAAAAATTCATTAGTTAGAGTATCTACCAATTTCATAATTATTGGCTTCTAATAATCAAGTAACATATATTGTTCACTAAAAATAAAATACTAAATAGTAATAAACAACAACTCATATTACTACATAAAAATTACAATTAATTTAGAGTTCTTATTGAGAAGAAAATTTATAATTATTATGTAATAGAGATTACGAGGGATATTATTTTTTTCCTAATATTTTTTTTGTATTTTAAATAATGTGGCAAAATTAAAATTATAATGTATTTTGTATACAAAATCATGCACGCATCGCGTGCAAAGAATACTAGTATTTTTTAAAAGAAAAGGTTGTTACTGGAAAAATGGGATAAATAGGTTATACAATGTATCATAAACATTATTATTGGAAAATTTGTAGAATTCTCACGATTTTACGATTTGATTTACATTTGACATGCCTTTTCGATTCAAGTTAAAATCCTAATTTTAACAACTTTAGTTATACTTTTTTTACTTATTTTTTCATAATGTTTTATTATAGGAAATGATATATAACTAAGAGCTACTGTATGTACTCCCATTCGTTCCGATTGTTTTTTACATTTGTAGAATTACACGTCAATTAGGGAAATTAGTATTTGGATAATTATGGCATTTATGTTAAATTCTTGGAGTTGTATTTATTCTTTTATTTGTTTAGATGTGTGAATAAATTAAATAAATTTTTTTATATTTAAAAATGAAGGGATGAGAATAAGTTTGGTGAAAAATCAAGAATGGTGATAATATAAGTAAGGGGTAATATAATTAATTTAGGAGTAAAAGTACATTAATAGGTAAAAAATAAAGTATGAAAAAGTAAAATGTAAAAGATAAGGGAAACAAAAAAGGAAAGTAAAAAAATAAACTGAAACGGAGAGAGTATAAGAGGTCTAATTAGAAGAAAAAATTAAGTCAAACATTTATGACATTGATTATTGTGTTATTTGGTCTGTTTTCCCTAATAATTCCATTAATAGAAATGCATTCATTATCACGTAACCCTTTAATTATGCAATATATTTGTAAGTTTTTTGATAAAAAATATTTGTAAATCACTAATACAAATTATTTTTCAATATTTTTTTATGAGCTTAAGTAATTCTATCCTTACTAAAGTGATAATCAATAAAATAAAATATTACTTGATGAACCTTAGAATTTTAAGTTCTTTTTAAGTCTTTCTGATGTTTAAGTTAGCAATCCAAATAACTGTAACAATTTCAGATCAAATCATAGAAAGTAATCATAGAAAGTAAATGTTGTCTTGGTAATTAGTGCTCATTGTTGCCCTCGGATTTTGGATGCATGATAGAAAGTAACCTCAGAAACTTAGAGTTTTGTAAAAGAAAAAAAGAATACAGAAAACAGTGGATTCTGATTATTTCAATCGTTTGGTGTCCCTTCTTATATATAGTAGCTGTCTAGTTGAGGGACTTCCTATTTGTTAAGAACGGAATATAATGAYCACATATAATGGGATCGATATAGGAGTGTGCATTTGCCTTTGCAGAGAAGAACATTTCATTATATATATGCCAACTTTGTCATTGAACTTGCACAATCCAAATCGATGCTAGATTCATGTTGATAGTGTACTAGACCATACTTGCCAAACAATCCTTCGATGGTTCGATCTTATTTGACCRTTTACCCTTTATGCGTTTCCTTGAGGTTCCCTAAATCTGTTGTACAAATACAACTGAAAGATAGAAGATACACAAGTAGCTCTAGTAATACTTTTTAAAGAAGAAAGAAATTTAAACAAGGAAAGCAGAAGCAATAAAAGAGGGGAATAAAGCAAGGGAAGTTGATACGAAAAGTGTGAAATTATATCAGTCCTAAACTTGATTGATGTAAGGAATCTCAATGAAGCTCAATACAGAACAAGACTGCATAATTTTCTTACCAAATAACATACAGTGAGGATTAGTGAAAGCCGTATCAATTGGACACTGATCGAATATAAACTGAAATTAAACATAGCGTGGTAACACTGATCTCTTCTGTACAATAGAATAAGCATCACAATTCAATTCATAAACYGCGAGTTAACAAAGAACACAAGCAAAGTGATGATTCACATTCACATTATATCCTGTTCCCAAACGGCAAAATAAACATTAACATTCTCCGATCCTTGAATTTAAAGTTTGCCGAACTTGAAAGTGGAGCATGCACCTACACGAAAYGTCTTGTTACATTTGCTCCCATGACCTTCTCCTTTCCTGTTGCAATACCCAGGGTACTCACACCTATTGAACTCGGCTTTTTTGATCAAGTGTAGACRGGCTTCACTTGCGAGCTCCTCGARYTTCCACTGGTCGAAAGGATACGCAGTCTTATGCGTCACATGTACCTCTCCATTTTCAGCCAACAACTTCTTTGCACTCTTGAAAAAACCACCAACCAATTCTTGATGAAGCCTGCAATAGTGCAATATAAACTGCACATTATTAGATATGAATTATAATTCTTCGTTAAGCCAAAAATCAAAGATATTTAAGTAAATTAGTACTTATTTGAATGGGATGATGCTCGAAATAAGTTTGCTGAGGGAAATTGAAGACAATTCTGTAAATAACTTATTCGCAGCCGAGATTTACTCATAGTAGGGATCCACCGTGAACCCATACAACCCTTTTTCCTCGCGAGTGTCAAGGTTATCTATACGATTAAGCATAATTCATTGCAACTTCCCTATAAAGATGAGTCAACATGAGTGCATGATTTCATTGTATAACTTACTGAATGAACACTGAATTGATACTACATTTTAATAAATTAAGTACGTTAAAACTGAATATAGTACACTATATAACTTTCGTTTCGCGGGAGTGGCAGTCATGTTCTGGCATTTTCGGTTTAGCCGAGGCAAGCCCGACAAATTGGAAAAATCGTCCTCGCCACCAGCAGATCTTCTGCGTTGCTGCTGTAATGTTTGATTTTTCTTTCTTTTCTTTTTTATCTTTATGACCCACGTGTTTTTCCAGGGACATTTCTATTCTTGTTTCAATGGCTCATCGATTCCCCTTCAAGACCTTTTAATGTCCAGCAATATATGATTAACCGGCTGCTAACTTAAGAGGCAGTTGAGCATCACATTCATTAACTCCCATATTTTTCTCTCTCCCACCTCATTAGTCCGCATTACTCTACTTTATCTATTATACATTTGTAACGACCTTACCAATTTAATAACCTCATTAGATTTGACCCCGTGCAATAACACGGTATACAAAAGATGATTAGGGACAACTTAAGTTAAATAAATAGTTGTGTAAAACGTCATAAATATCGTTAATATTAATATGTTAAAAGATACGACACTTATAAGGTCAAATATAACGTATTTTTGAATGTGAATTAAAAATATAATCGAGGCTGGCACAAAGGAAAGGTAATTGTTCTTAAATCATACAAAATGCGATATAACTGTCGCGTAAATAAGATTTAAGAGCGTTATAAATAATTTTCAATATTAAGAATTTTTTTGTGTGTGCTAAGTAGACACAAAGGATGGGGTAGGAAATCAATCCAAGATCTCCTGATATTGGGAGAAAACGTTAACCACTAAGCTACTATCCATCACTCGCTGTCAAATCTTATTAAGAGAGTTTATGATACCAATAATTGTAAAATATTAGATTTTAAGATAACCTTTCAATTCAATTTTAGTGCATTGAAAAAGTGTTGATAATTGTCAAACAAACAACAACAACAATATAATAAAAAAATAGATAGCTATGAATGAATCTTAGACAGTTTTATTACATTAATGTATTGTCAGATCAGTTTATTCCATGCATCGATCATTTATAATCAGTTTATCAATTATAATCAGCTTTATTAACGCATGCTCATATATTGTTCAAATACTAATATTTGATCAGACAATAATATGAGTTAGTAACAAACATAAAATAATTAAGATATCAACCTCATTGAATTGACGTATGGATGAACAAATTATATAATTATCAACACATAAGTTATAATACAGTATTGTTATATAAGGAGCATAAATCGTTATAATGTTACCTATACATCGAACTCATTATTATCGTATTATTGGTTAGGTTTCTTATTCATTGTTTTATTATGAGAAAGAATTATCTCTTAGATTGTTTTTGGGAAATATGGTGAACTGTAAAAATCAAATCTTTAAGTGGCATATATAAAATTTACATTCAAATTTAAAGGTGCGTCAATTATTTTTTTTATAGGTATATCACTCAATCCATTCACTGTTAATTCAAAAAAAAAAACATAAAAATTTATTATTACTTGTAGGATAATTACATACGTGAACAATTTCAGAAATACATCACAAGATTCAATACAATTATTAGTCTAAAACACGTTCTAATTCTATTTCTGTTTTGGCTTCAACACATTCGTTATTTCACCCCTACTTTGTACTTCATATAGTTTTTATTTGTGATTACAAATAGTACTAGTCTATGTATTCGTTTGCTTTAATCTTTTAGTATTTTTTTTTAAATATTAGTATAAATATGGTAGGCTGTTAAAATCGACTGAGCCTGCTCGCGAGCTGCTCGAACGTCGCGCTCGTCAAAGCTCGGCTCGTGGGCTCGGCTCGAGCTCGGCTCGGCTCGGTGAATTAAACGAGCCAATAACGAGCTTCTATGCTCGGCTCGAATAGCTATCGCAGAGCCGGGCTCGAATAATTTATTTATTATTTTAATAATATAATATTGTTTAATATATATTCACACTTAATTGTATTAAATTTTTTTTAAACAAAAAAACTTCACAATATAACTAAGCCATCTAAGCCCATAAAAAGATTACTTGTGTGTGAACTGCTATTTGTGTTTAAATTATTGTTTTGATTATATGTAGATTGTGACATGAATATTGCAAGAGTATAAATTTGGCTTTAGTAATCTTGGATTTTGGTAGATGTTTGTGGAAATTGAAGGTGCAACTGAAATTAAAAGATTTAAGAAGTTAGAGCATTGAAATTAGTTAAACCAAGCTTTACACGAGCTTTAAATCGAGCTTAACCGAGCACTTTAATGAGTTCGAGCCTCGAGCTTCGAGCTCGAGCCCGAGCTCGACCGAGCTCCCAATTCGGCTAAACGAGCTCGAGCGAGCTCAAATTTGAGGCTCGACGAGCTTCGAGCTCGAGCCGAGCCTCGACCCAGGCTCACATGAGAGCTTGAGCCGAGCCCTTGCAAGCTCGTCTCGTCGGCTCGTTAACAGCCCTAGGAGGGGGAAATTTTGGAGGGAAGTTGCTAGGAAGAGTGTAATTTGGAGGGAAGTTTGTAGTGAAGTGTGGGACAGTTACAAATGATGATCTTTTTAATATAATAATTTATTTTGTCTCTCATCAATCATTTATTCACTACTAATTTTATTTTTGTATTTATTTATTATTAAAAAAAGGGAAGAAAGGTAAATGGTACCATTACAAATTTCATATCCAATGGTAATATGTAATTATGGAGAAAATAAAGTTGCTTGATATAATTACAATATTGCAATTAAAAACAACTTTATTTTCTCCATAATACAACATTGCATTGAATCATTTGTATATCTTTGGATATATTCCATAATACACATATTTGGTTGTCTATGCTTACTTTCTAATTCTTCGTTCTATGTTCATAACCAAGCGTTTTTCCACAAGTAGTTCCATCATGGGAGAATTAAGGCCTTAAGGGTGAACAACAAGAGTGAAAAAAAACGAAACCTGGGCTTGTAATCACTTCTAAAACAATATCGACTAGGAAAGCCCGATATTCGCTTTGGAGACACAACATGAACAAGAATATCACGGTTTCTATGATAAATGGTTTCATGTAATAATTTTTGAAGTTGAAAAGAAGAGAGAATTGTTTACAATAAAGTATACATGTATTCAATAATTAAAGGAGTTATGGCAATATAGCTTAGGAAAACTTGCGTATAAGCAATGAAACTGCAGCCAAAACCCGCAAATCAACATGACATAATTTTTGTGCCCGAAATCACATGAGCAAATCTGGCTGCATTCTACTACAGCATGGTTGCAGTTTTGGCCTATTTCACTGCAGTCGTGGCGGGCATTTCACTGTTCATTGCCTGTTTTTGCTTCTTAACTATGTATATAATTGCCAACTTTCGGCATACACTTGTTTCTTGAATTAGTTACAAGTCTTATAATCCTTAACCACATAATCATTCAAACAAACTTGTTATCAAATACATATACTAAATATTCAGCGCATCATAAAACTGCCCATTTCTACTTGTCCTTTTGAATTATCGACGACTGAAAGGGTTTAAATGCCTCCATATATTATGAACGACACTTAAATAAGAGGGGTGATTCAAAGTAATTGCTCATCACAGTTTATAGAACATACAGTCATTTATACTGTTAACAAAGTACACAGAAATCTGATCTCTAGTTTTCTGTCTATTGTCTAATTTAATAACTTTAACTCTTAATTTCTGATTTGAAACATGGCACTGGAGGTCATTTAACACAATTCATTTGCATTGTGGTGTCATGTTGATTGTTAACTTGTTTACTAGAAGCCATACAGTAAAGGATTATGAAGCTGTATTTATCTCGCCTTCTCGATAACTCTGAGTACACATGCCTTTGATTATTACAGTGTTTAAGGATTCGTCAGCTGAACTTCCCAATTTACAATCAGTCAATCTTTCATCAGATTAGGAATTCTAACTTTTCTTTTTTAAGAAACATTGTGTCTAATCTTGTTGAATTGAATGTAGAAGTATTCAGCAAACTCGTTAATACTCTACATCGGAACCTAATAATTAATGCCAGACATCAAAGTTTGCCGAATTTGAATGTAGAACAGCACAATCGGAAAAAGATGGTCACAGTTAATCCATGGCCTTCTCCTTTCCTTTGTGGCATACTCAGTACATCACAGCTTATTGATCGCACTTTTTCGGCATCACAGTTAGACTCGGCTTCACAGGTACTAAGTCCATCGAATATGTCGCATTGGTCAAGGATGCAGCAGCTTATGCATCAACATGTACCTCTTCCATATAGCCAGCAACTTCTTTGCATTGAAAAAACCGAACCAGTCTGATGAAGCCTGCAATAGTGCCAAATCATATAAGCAACATATCAGTTTGAATTATAATTCTTTTTAAGCCAAATCAAAGATAATTAAGTAAATAGTACCTTATTTGAATGGAGATTGCTCCAGAAAATAAAGATGGCCATGAGGGAAATTGAAGACAATCTGTCAAAAATAGCTTTATTGCAGACCCCGGAAGTTTAGCATAGTAAGGCATCCACCGTGCAAACTCACAACCCTTTTCCTCGAGATGTCAGAGGTTACTCATCGCTTCAGCATAATTCCTCTGCAGAGCTTCTCATATAAGAATACGTACAAACCTAAGCTGGGGCTGCATATGAGGGTTCTTACATTACTTTATAACTTACTGACATAGAAACTATACAGATCACTACATCTTAATAAATATAAGTAATTAAAAATGAATAGTACACTATATATAACCTTTCGTTTCGCGGGAAGTGGGCAATCAGGTACTGCATCTTAAGCTTACAGGCAGAGCAATGAAAAATCATTCACCAACAGCAGAACTTCGGCTTGCTGCTGTAATGTTTGAATTTTTCTTCTTTCTTCGTTCCATCTTTATAACAAGTGTTTTCACAGTAGTCCTCATAAAACTGCCCATTTCTACTTGTCTCTCTTTGATACTTCCCGAACATTTTCAATGTCTCCATATATAGACACTGTATTAAGAGGGTGTTATATTCACAGTTTACTAGGAATGAAACTCTTCATACTTATAACAGAGTTCCAACAAGAAGTCTCTTAGTTCTCTCTAATGTTATAGAACTTATGGAAATTGAAGCTGAGATGTATAAACAAAAGATCAGAAGTCAGAACATTATGGAAGAAAAGAATCATAACACAAACAATAATATTGAAGAAATTCATAGAATTTAAGTTGTCCTTGTAAAAACATATGATTAAGAGAACGGATTCCAGAATACAGATCTTCAGATATTAGCAACACCTTATTATATAGAATTGAAGATGGGATAGCGGATAGCCTGCGAATCGAAGTTCATAAGTGCAATTTAGTAATGGTAGAAATTAAGATAGTTCAGACTCACAAAATGTGATGAATAAAGTGGAAAACTCATGCTATTCCATATTAAAGATTAAGATGTAGACATTGAACAAAATAAGTGAGTATCTTGATAACTATGATACAAAAATTTGCAAAGTTAGATAATACAATCAGCTAATGAATCGAATCTTTAATCTCACCTTTCACTCAGGCTTGAAGGTTCTCATCATCATGGACTAAATTGTAACAAAAACTTTTCAATGGAACTGAAAACGTCTCCCTTCTTTGCCCGTTAGAACTAATAACGCAGCACGTACCTCCAAACTCTGCTTAACCTTTTTCTCTTAAGGCTCAAGCAATGAAGCTCTCTAGAATACTCCGTGAAGTCCTCGAAGGTCTTCCCAGAATCCATGTTATGAATCTCTTGAAGATTTCACTTATCGCGGCCGGACATAGTCTAGCTTCGTGTCAGGAGACAAATGTCTCCTCACAGAGCCAAAGTAAACGGAATATCCATGCAACTCTATGCTGAACCTATCACGGACCGAAGATTCTGCATTAGAGGTTAATTTGAACACACCAAGGGGAATTCAGACTGCAATAGCTGCAGGATTGTTTGAGACTTCATTCTCTGATGTCGACTAAGAAGACTTTGTCTTTGAGACTTATTCTCTGATGTCGACAAGAAGACTTTCGTTCTTCAGACTTAATTTCTCTATTGACTAAAGAAGACTACTTCGTTCTTGAGACTATTTCTCGACGTCGACTAGGGGGGGGGAAGATTCGACTTGAAAACCTCGACGTTACTATTGGACATTTTCTCTTACACCTATGTAAGAACTGAGACTTGAAACGTGCTGCATTTTCCAGAGAAAAGGCGTCGCATCCCCACATCTTCCCTTTTTGTTCGATAACCAGGGTAGTCTGAATCTGAACGGAACGAGTTCGACCAGTAAAGAGAGTTTGATATGCAAGATCCTCA
>SNQN01000232.1:91501-106728 GCA_008642245.1 Bassia scoparia | reverse complement strand
TTTTATTGTGCATAATAATAAAAATTCCATTCAAATTTTAAGGTGCGTCAATAATAATTTTTTTTATAGGTATATCCTTCATCATTATTGATAATTCAAAAAAAAAAAACATCAAAATTTATTATTTTGTAGGATACAATTACATACGTGAACAATTTAGAATACATCACAAGATATCATACAATTTATTAGTCTATAAACAACAGTATCAATTCATATTCTGTTTTGTTCAACACATCTCACGTTATTCCTACCCTACTTTTGTACTTCATATAGTATTTTATATTTGATTACAAATAAGTACTAGTCTATGTAATTCGGTTATTGCTTTAATCTATTTAGTAGTATTTTTTTTAAATTATTAGATAAATATGGTAGGGCTGTTAATGAGCTGAGCCTGCTCGCGAGCTGCTCGAACTCGGCTCGGTCAAAGCTCGGCTCGATGGGGCTCGGCTCGAGCTCGAGCTCGGCTCGTGAATAAACGAGCCAATACACGAGCTATGCTAGGCTCGGCTCGAAAGCTCGCGAGCCGGCTCGAATAATTTATTTATTATAAATAATATAATCATTTTATATATTTCACACTTTAATTGTATTAATTTTTTTTTTCAAAAAAAAACCTTCACATTAACTAAAGCCCAATCTCAAGCCCATAAACAAAGATTACTTGTGTGTTAATCTTATTTGGTTTAAATTGTTTTAGATTTTGTAAGTGTGACATGAAATATTTGCAAGAGTATGAAATTTGGCTTTATATACTTGGATTTGGTAGAATAGTTTGTTGGAAATTGTAAGTTGAAACTTGAAAATTAAAAGATTTAGAAGTTAGAGTCATTGAAAATTAGTTAAACAAGCTTTTACACGAGCTTTAAATCGAGCCCTTAACCGAGCCTTTAAATGAGTTCGAGCCTCGAGCTTCGAGCTCGAGCCCGAGCCTCGAGCCGAGCTCCCATTTCGAGCTAACGAGCTCGAGCCGAGCTCAAAATTTGAGGCTCGACGAGCTTCGAGCTCGAGCCGAGCCTCGAGCCCAGGCTCACGAGCTCGAGCCGAGCCTTGCAAGGCTCGGTCTCGGCTCGGCTCGTTAACAGCCCTAGGAGGGGGGAAATTTTGGAGGGAAGTGCTAGGAATGAGTGTAATTTGGAGGGAAGCTTTGTAGTGAAGTGTGGGGACAGTTACAAATGATGACATTCTTTTAATATAATAGATTTATTTTGTCTCTCATCAACTCATTTATTCACTAACTTAATTTTATTTTTGTATTTATTTATTATTAAAAAAAGGGAAGAAAAGGTAATGGTACCCATTTACAAAATTTGCATATCCAATGGTAATATTGTAATTATGGAGAAAATAAAGTTGCTTGATAATAATTACAATATTGCCATTAAAAAGCAACTTTATTTTCTCCATAATTACAACATTGCCATTGAATATGCAAATTTTGTATATCTTTGAGATATATTTCCATATTACAAATATTTGGTGTTTCAATGCTTACTTTTTCTTACTTTCTTCGTTCTATGTTCATAAACCAAGCGTTTTTTCCACAAGTAGTTCATCATGTTGGAGGAATTAGGCTTTAGGGTGAACAACAAAGATGTGAAACAAAAACGAAACCTTCGAGGCTTGTAATCACTTTCCTAAAAACAATAATTCGACCTTAGGAAAGCCCGATATTCGCTTTTGAGACACAACAATGAACAAGAATTATCACGCTTTCTATGATAAATGTTCAATGTAATAGATTTTTAGAAGTGTGAAAAAGATAGAGAGAATTGTTTACATAAGTATACATGTATTCAATATATTAAAGGAGTTATTGGCAAATAGCTTAGGAAAAAACTTGCGTATAAAGCAATGAAAACTGCCAGCAAAACCCGCAAATCACATGAGCATAACTGCCGAAATCACATGAGCAAATCTGGCTGCATTACCTACTACAGCATGGTTGCAGTTTGGCCTATTTCACTGCAGCGTGGCGGCAGTTTTTCCTGTTTTCATTGCCTGTTTGCTTCTTAACTATGCTATATACTTAGCCAACTTCGGCATACATCCTTATGTTTTGCTTGATTAGTTACAAGTCTTATAACACCTTAACCACATAATCATTCAAACAAACTTGTTATAATTACATATACTAAATCATTTCCAGCGCATCATAAAACTGCCCATTTCTACTTGTTCTCTTTGAATAATCGACGTACTTGAAAGGGTTTAATGTCCTCCATATATATAGACACGACACTTAAATAAGAGGGTTGATTCAAAGTAATGTTGCTACATCACAGTTTACTAGAACATACAGTCATTTATTACTTGTACAAAGTACCAACAAGAAATCTGATCTCTTAGTTTTCTGTCTATTGTCTAATGTTAATTATGACCTTTAACTCTTAATTTCTGATTTGAACATGGCAACTGGAAGGTCATTTAACCACATATTTCATTTGCATTGTGGTGTCATTTTGATTTGTTTAACTTGTTTACTAGAACAAGACATACAGTAAGGATTAGTGAAAGCTGTATTTATCTCGCCTTTCTCGATAACTCCTTGAGTACACATAGCTTTGATTATTACAGTGTTTCAAAGATTCGTCAGCTGAACTTCCCAATTTACAATCAGTTCAATCTTTCATCAGGATTCAGGAATTCTAGACTTTCCTTTTTTAGAAACATTGTGTCCTTACACTTGCTGAATTTGAATGTAGAGTATTCAGCAAACTCGTTATACTCTAACAATCGGAACCTAATCAAAGTTAATCCAGCAACATCAAAGTTTGCCGAATTTGAATGTAGAACATGCACCAATCGGAAAAGACTGGTCACAGTTAATCCCATGGCCTTCTCCTTTCTTGTTGTGGTATCCAGGATAATCCCACAGATTGAAATCAACTTGGACAATCAAGTATAGACCGGCTTCAGCAGCAAGCTCCTCAATATTCCATCGATGGAAAGGATGCGCAGTCTTATGAGTCACATGTACCTCTCCAAATATAGCCAACAACTCTTTTGCACTTCTGAAAAAACCACGAACCAGTTCTTGATGAAGCCTGCAATATCAGATCATCCAATATTAAGAAACACATTAGCTTTGAATTAAAATTCTTTGTTCAGCCAAAATCAAAGAAATTTAAGTAAATCAGTACCTTATTTGAGCGGGAACATGCTCCCGAAAATAAAGATGTGCATGAGGGAAATTGAATACAATTCTGTCAAATAGCTGGTTTTGCAACCCCGGAAGTTTGCTCATTGTAAGGGCATCCACCCCGTGCAACACTTTACAACCCTTTTCCTCGAGGATGTCGAGGTTACTCTTCGCWTCAGCATAATGCACCTGCAACTTCTCTATAGAGTACAACCACATAGTGCATGATTAGGCCGGTTTACWTCACCAACTRACWTGATATAACTTACTGATACAGACATAAAGTGATACTATACTATCTWTAAAATAAGTAATARCAAAATTGAATGTACATGCTATATATATATACCTTTAGTTTCGCGGGAAGTGGCAYTCATGTTACTGGCATCTTCGAAAGCTTTAGCGAGGCACGACGCAAATGAAAAATCACCTTCACCAACCAGCAGAATCTTCTGCTTGCTGCTGTAATGTTTGATTTTTCTTTCTTTCTTCGTTCCATCTTTATAACCCAAGTGTTTTTCCAACAAGTAGTCCATCATAAAACTGCCCATTTCTACTTGTTCTCTCTTTGATTAATTCCCCTGAAACATTTTAATGTCCTCCATATTTATAGACCACTGTACTTAAGAGGGTGGTTATATCACAGTTTACTAGGAATTGAAACTCTTCATTTACTTATACAGAGTTCCAACAAGAAGTCTCTTAGTTTTCTCTCTAATGTTATTATGAACCTTATGGAAATTGGAAAGTCTGATATGTACATAAACAAAAGATCAGAAGTCAGAACATTATTGTAAGCAAAAAGAATCATAACACTAAACAATAATATTGAAAGAAATTCAATAGAATTATTCAAGCTTGTAACTTTGTAAAAACATATGATTTAAGAGAAAACGGATTCAGAATACAGATTCAATATTAGCACACTTATTTATAGAATTGAAGATGGGATAGCCGGATAGCCTGCGAATCGAAGTTACTATAAGTGTCAATATTTTTAGTAATGGTAGAATATTAAGATAGTTCAGACTCACAAAAATGTGATGAATAAGTGGAAACTCATGCTATTCCATATTAAAGATAAGATGTAGACCATTGAACAAAATAAGTACGAGTAGCTTTGATAACTATGATTACAAAAATTTGCAAAGTTAGATACATCATTATCAAATCAGCTAATGAATCCGAATCTTTAATCTTCAACCTTTCACTCTTAAGCATTGAAAGGGGTTCATCACTTCATCATGGACTAAATTTGTACACAAAAACTCTTTCATGGACTGAAAATCGTCTCCCTTCTTTGCCTCGGTTAGAACTAATAACGACAGCACGTACCTTCCAAACTCTGCTCTAACCACTTTATTCTCTTAAGGCTCAAGCAATGAAGCTCCTCTAGATACTCCGTGAAGTCCCTRGAAGGTCTTCCAGAATCCATGTTACTGAATCTCTTGAAGCTTTCACTTATCGCGGCCTGGACATTATGTCCTAGTCTTCTGTCAGGAAGACCAAATGTCTCCTCCACATGAGCAAAGTAATAACGGAATATCCATGCCAACTCTATGCTGAACCTATCACGGACCGAAGATTCTGCATTAGCCAGGTTATATCTTGAACCAGCAGCAGGGGAATTCAGACTTGTCAATTAGCTGTCATTGGATTTTCGTTCTTAGACTACTACATTCTTCTGATGTCGATAGTGAAAAACTGGATTTCTTCTATGTAGCTTAAATTTCTCCGTTGATTGTCGGTACAAGGAAGACTCGTATTCTGACTTCATGGGACACTTATTTCTTCTTGTTGGTTAGATCTTAAAGACTATGAATCTTATCTTCCTAATCTTTAGACTAACTTATTATCTACTGAACGTCGACAACTCAGAAGAGTTTATGTACTTTCGATCTTAGAGTAGTAATATTCCTATCGACATTGTTTAGCACTTTAAAGGATCTTGCGTCACATAATACACCTAAACATTAACGAACCTTGCCACTTCAACGTGCTGCATTCCTTGAGGAACATAGGGCATCGTCGTCATCTTAACCTCACGCATGCTTCTCTTCTTTTCTGGAGTCTCGAATATAAACCAGGGTATACCTGAAATCACTTGAACGGACACGCTCGCAACATCCTAGTGTCTAAAAGCGTCGACGTGCGAGTTACTGATATGCAAGGATCCTCAAGATTCCAGTGACAGAATGGAGCTGATGTTTGTGGCTAACATGAATTCTTCACCATTGGTCTCGCAGCATGCGACTGGCATTGTGAAAAAATCCATCACACAAGCCTCCTATGTCATTCTGAAGTACGAAAATAACAACAAACACGCCAAAGATCAATGGTAAAGAAACTACGGTCAATTCTAATAGTCTACACTTGAATGTGTTGATAATCAACATAATTAATAATGAAATACAACAAATAGGGTAATCAACAAGTAGATATGTATAATGATATTAAGAAAAAATCGACTTTTTTTAGTTTCATGGTTCAATATTGAGTATATCCTTTAAAAACAACAACATGGCAGTTATGGCACATGTGTTATGAACAGGATTGTGCAGAAGATCACATCTCCCGGTCTTTGTAAAGAACACGTATTTTCATGCGGCTGAAATGCTCGAGGTACACATCCCCGGAAAATTGCCTCTAATGAACTACTACAAATACAAGTGTCTATTACAATTGAACAAAAAGCAATATATCTTTGCAGTATACAAACGCGTACCAATTTTACGTTTTCATGAATCACAATGATCAAGGGGTGCATGGTCTGCATTGATTACTTTGCTTACTTTGTTCGATACGTGTTTGTTATTCGAGATAAAAGGTACTAGTCTTACTTGATTAGCCGCGAAGTCTCCTCCTCTTCCATGGAAACCTGCGTGGGGAAGTTGAATACGATGCGATCAACTTCCTCTATCTTTAGATCAGCATGAAGCTCATTCTGGTTGCATCAAGGCCTGTGATATAACTACTTGCTCCAGCCCTCTTCGCTTAGGCAGTCCATGTTTGTTTCGCTCTCTACTATTACTTCTTTTATCAACAATCTGGTGTTTCATTGTATGTGTTAATGGTTGTTGTGTGTATTGAGTCTAACACTCTAATAAGCAGCTAAAAAAATGATCTTTCATAAAACGATCAAACTAAATCCAAATTCAACTAAACCTAAATTAAGCTACTGCATACTATAAATTGTTACTATGACACGCACCAAATGATACTAGAACTTTACCACTAACTATTGACTATGGCACAAATGACACACATAAAGAGCGAGCATAGCTAGTTTGGTTAAGGAATCCCATGTCTCGAATTCTAGGAGGATCCTGTGAATAGTTTTCTTCTACTTCTCTACTAAGGCACAAAAAAAACCAATGACACATGATTAAAGCTGAAGATAGTGTGAGCCAATTTAGCACTGATCAATTACATTATTGTTCACCAAGCTCTCAAAAAGTGACACCCCACTAACAATAATCCAAAACAAAGAAAGTCTACTAAATACCCGACAAAATATACCAAAACCCATCTGGCACAAGTTGTTCCTCTTTTTAGATCACAAAAAATGAATTGTTTCTGATACAATTGGCACAAATGGTACTAGAACTTCATCTGCTACGTATTAATGACTATGGAACTAATGACACACATAAAGAACGAGTATAACTCAGTTGATTAAGAATCATTTTCGGTTTCAGGAYATCCTGAAATCAGTTCTCRACTAACCAAAAAAACAAWTGACACACATAAAGGTGTTAAATACCACYATGACATGATTAAGCCATAGACATGTACACTGATCCATGCATTAAACTATTTTTAAAAGTGGAATCATAACATAATCCAAAGAATTGAAGCTCTTAAAAATATACAAAATGCTGGCATGTTTCTATTTTAGTCGTAACAAATGAATATGTTATGTTTCACATATAATAACCCTTTAAAACAACTTAAAAAACGAAAGAAGTATATGTTTTCGAGACGGAAAACATTCAAAAAAGAAAAGTAAGATCATGATAGAAAGACAGACCATATGAGTCAAGAGTAGTGGCAACAATGTTGGAAGCAGAGTGAAAAGAAAGAGCCAAACACAAGGCAAATGAAAGGTCTCCTTCACCAACAAGAAGAATGTCATGAGATGATGAATAGTATTTCATCCATTTCTCTCTTTCTTCTACTACTTCTCTTTCTTCGATTACCTTTATATTCACCATTTTTGAGCAAAATTATTGATCACACTATTTTAATTTCTCACCATGGTTTTATACGGTATTATGCCGTTTAAAGTTTAAACTCATTTATGAAGAATTTCAAAAGTTTCTTGTTTTTTTTTTAAAAAAAATTAATTACTCTCCTTGGTGCACGCTTGTTTTTGAGAAAAAGGAGGCTCATGTTTTGAAAATCATTTTTTCAACTGTTTTATTTTTTTTAAAAAAAAATACATAGGAAAACAACGTTCATTTATTAATTCCTAGCTATTACGTTTGTAGAATTATACAACTAAGAAAAATTAGCATTAGATAAAATATTTTAGTATTACTTGAAAGTTGTATTGTTCTTTTAATTTGTTTGAGATATGTACAATAAAATTAAAGTAAATCTTTTCATATTTTTAAAAATGAGTGGATGAGATAAGTTTAGTTGGAAAATAAAGAATGATGAGTGAATAAGGGGTAATATGAAATATTTTTGGGGTTGGGTAAAAAAATGTAAAATATGAAAAAGGAAATGTAAAGAATAAAAGGAAACACAAAAAAAAAAAACATAAAAAAACAAATCAAAACAGAGGGAGTATTTGAATAAAATATGTTGGTATTAGTTATATTTGCACACATCGCGTGCGACAAATTTTTAAAAATTATACATATAAATGTTACCACATTTTCGTTATATTTTTATGCGATTGAATCTCGAACAAAGATAATATTAGACTATACAATTTTAATTGAGTCATTATTTACATCATCGAATGAACATTATGAACTTAAATTGTTATGTAATGAATTCAATCAGAAACAATTTTTTAAAGTACAAACTAGTATTTTGGTCCGGCGTTGCATGGGTCATAAGATTTCATTTTTATCTTATTATTTTCTTTTATTAATTTCATTGTTTTTACATATATGAAATTTGATGTACAGTATAGGATAATGTAATTGTAAAAAATAACCTGAGTAACGATTTGAAACAAAATTATAAATGAGAACATGATTAATTATACGCCCCCTCTACATGTTTCGGTGCTGTTCCAGCCACACTATGTGTTGGGTCTGGCTCATACCTTATTACGAGAATGCCATTATATCCTTGTTGACTAGTCAAACAGGGAAGACTTCTTGAGAAGTTCTAACTGAATCTTCAGTTGGTAAATTCTTCTAGATTCTTCTGGGTCAGGATGAAATGGCCATATTACCCCCTATCTGTCTATAAATAGGGAACTTGGCATCAGAATACAGAGTTCACACTCATCTCATTCTGAGATTTTACCTAAACAAGTACTTTCTTCTATAGTTCTCAGATTTCTCTTCCTTTTCTCTCTCCTTCCTTTGCTGACTTAAGCATCGAGAGGTGGTCCCAGGGTACCACCCCCTGGGCCGTCTGACTGCTTTTCTGGCTCCTCCAGGATTAGACGCAGATACGGCGTACCTTCCGATCGGCTTCTGAAGAACAATCAATTCAGACACAAAGATTTGATTCCCTGTTTTTCTAGATTTAAGATTTCATACTGGTCATTGGCGCCGTCTGTGGGGAACACAGATCAAGAAGTAGAAGATGGAAAATCACCAGAAGCGTCGGAACGCCAGTGAAGAATCTCAGAACAATCGGAGAATGTAGAAATCATGGACTAGGTTCAATCTCAGCTCAGAAAGTTGTACCAGTTCAAGGAGTTACCAGAAAAGATCTGACTGATCTTGCAGCAAAATTTGACCATCAGTTCGATGGTTTGATAGTACAGTTATGATTTGGATGCACATTTTGCTGACTTGGAGCGCGCAATTCCGGAGTACCGGTGCAGGATCAGAGGTCGTGCCAGTGCCACAGCCTGTTCATGCAGAAGTTCCGCAGCCAGTCGGTGATAGAGGCCAACCAGTGGGCGTACTGAGCAGGAGCTCGTGAGGGACAAGTTGTGAGGAGCGCCATGGCCCTTACAACTTTGCCAGCCGATCTCATGGATTGCACGGCACTCTCAAAATTTGCCCCTGCCAGCCCAAGGGCAACCAGTCGCGAGTCGAACGAGTCACGGTTCCTAGACCAGGCTTCCGCCTGAGCAAAGTCAGAGGCATACTGGCGTCAAGGAGTCAGGCGCCTACGCAGTATCTGCGACGTGATGCAGGAGATATAAACATCGACACGTGAGCGAGGTAACTAGTCAAGTTTGTTCGCGCTGGCGTACGGAATCGGGCTCACATGTTTCGGGCGTCAAATTCACCCGGCGATCACCAGCACGACGTTCGCGTCGAGGTAACGACACTCAACCCGTCGCTCACCAACCAGACGGGTCACTGCACGGCGATCCAGGAGGATGGCGTTCAGAGAGAGCTAGCTCGGAGGAATTGACCTCAGAAACTGTTGCAAGAGAGTGTTCCTAGGGGAATTCTTACTTCCCGTACCCCTCTTGCAGGGAAATTCTTGATACGGTGGAGTCAGAAGAAAGGTAAGATTCCAACTATGGATCCTTTGACGGAATATACGGATCCAGATGATCATATGGCGGCCTACAGAAGATGGCGCGTCAATACGAATTGTGAGGCTATTGGTGTAAATTTTTTCCAACTACTTTGAAAGGGATGGCCTCACATGGTTTAGTGAATCTGCCCTCCCGGTTCTAATCACAATTCACTGTTCTAGAAGGCAGTTGTTTCGCCAGCAGTTATAGCAGGAAAACGCCATGAAGTCACCAGTTTCTCTTATGAGCTGTAAAGCAGGAGCCTGGCGAAAGTGGAGAATTACATAAAGCGTTTTAACACGGAGTCTTTAAAGATTTCCAACTTAGAAGACCCATGGTCGCATTCGCTTGTTATATTGACCGGATTACGACCTGGGCGTTTCACAAGCAAGATTTTGATGATCAAGATGTGCCCAATATATTCAGCTGAATGGAGATGCACAAACGTTATATCAGCAGCCTCAGAGGCGAATAATAGTCGATTCCCCCAACTAAGAAAGAGAGTCCGATACAGGAGATGGAGCGGGGGGGGGCGATCAGAGGGGTGGGCGATCGAAGAGATAATCGATTGATGGCTATAAGAAGAGGAAAAGAGCGAGATGATGGCGTTGACCACGAGTACAACCGTCAACAGTAGAGAGATTATACTGATATTAAGGAGAGTAATCTCCTACCTAAGCCCTGTCCAATCCAGGGGCCGATGAATAAAAGAAACAAGAACTTATGTGTGAGTATCACGGAGATTGCGGGCATACTACTGCGAAATTGTGAACGAGTTAAAGAGAGCCCTTGATAAGCTAGCAAATGAAGGAAAATAAACAAAGTATCTTAACAGATAACAACAGAAGCAGGGGCAGCTGGGCGAATGAACTAGATGTGTATGGTAGGTGGGATCAGCGAGGTTTGGCCTCAGGCGGTCCGAGCAATAGGGGAGAAAGCAACATGTTTCAATCAAGCATCAAGCTGGATGTTGTAGGATGCCCCTCCAAATGTCAACAAATGGTTTTTGTAACAATATCTAACCATTAAGTTCTATCGCAACGACGATCCGTCGGTTAGTGAAATTAAAGTGGCCAATGCTAAAGTACGACGGGATGTTGGTCAATTTCTGGCAGTTCATTCGATATTATTACATATGAATGTTTGAAGCAACTTCGATGTGGGAATGAGAAGCTAGAGCTTGGTACAACCGTCTGGTTGGATTTGGCGGTCAGAGTGTCTTTCAAGGGGCACGATTCGCTACCAGTGTCGGTTAGGCGAGAAAGGTCATGGCAAAAGTTTAATGGTCAAGTTTATTGTCGTGGATTTGCCTTTGCCGTATAACATCATATGGGGCGACATGGGTGCTCATTCAGGTCAAGGCGGCGATTTCGAATTATATTTGTTTTGACGTTTGAGACGGACAAAGGAAAGGTTGGAAAATTGTATGGGATCAGAGATCAGCCAGAGAATGCTATGTTAACAGTCTTGGAGGGCGACGGCCGAGGAAAGCCCATCCAGCAGCAAGAAGAGAAAGGAGTCGGAGCGAGATTTAACAACCGCCAATGAGACTGTGACTTGCTGATAACAAAGAGGTATGGGCGTCCAAAACCCCTAGACTCCCACGAGGAAGTGGCGATTGACGATGAACTGTCTCATACGCAGAGAGTAGGGCTAATTGTGGACAAAGGATTGAAGGAAGAAATAGTCAAATATTCTCAGGAATACCGGGATGTTTTTGCCTTCACGTGAAGGAAATGCCAGGATTTCTCCGAAGTAATGCAACATAAGCTTAGCATCAAGGATGGCTATAAGCCGTTAAACAACAAAATTGCGTCATCAAGGCGAGAAAGATGCTAGCAGCACAGCGAGTCAAGAGAGTGATGGAGACTGGCTTTATTCGTGATGTCAGTATACGCGATGTGTGCGAACGTTGTTGGTCAAGAAAATGGTACGTGGCGAATGTGTGTTGATTTCACATACCTCAACAAACGCTACCCGAGGATGACTATCCTCTCCCAAAGATTGATAAACTTGTTGATTCCTACTGCCAGGGCATTGCCTTTTAGTTTCATGGACGCAATGCTGGTTATCATCAGATACCAATGGCAGAGGAGGATCAGGCACAGCCGCCTTTATACAAACAAAGGGTTTATTGCTATATGCCAAGGTATGCCTTCGGCCTTAAAAACGCCGGGGCTACTTATAGAAGGTTGGTAACATCAGATATTGACGGTCAGATTGGCGAATATCGAGGTTTACGTTGATGATTGATTGTTAAAGAGTAAGATTGTATCTGACCATACTTGCTGATCTCAGGGAAACGTTCGATTTATTAAGAAATTCAATATGCGCCTAAACCAAAGAAGTGTGTTTTTGGGTTCATATTCCGGGAGGCAAGTGCTGGGATTTCTAGTGGAATGAACGTGGAAATAGAGGCGAATCCAGATAAGTCAAGCTGTCTTGGATAGCAATCCTAAGTGTAAAGAAGATTCATGACTGACGGGTTGCATGGGTAATGAGGCGTTTTTTGTCCAAATCGGCGGATAAGAGCTTGGCTTTTTTTAAGACGATTGAAAAGGTCTACGTTCAAGTGGGATGAAGAAGCAGAAGTGGCGTTTCAGGAGCTAAAGAAGCACTCTCGGAGATACCAAAGTTAGGTGTACCAATGCCAAAGAGAACCCTGTACGTTTATCTAGTTTTTTGATTATGCTACAAGTGCTATTAGTCGCGAGAGAGATAGAGCCAAACCCGTGATATTTTGTTAGGCCATGCTTACAGAGGGGGTGATAAAGATACTACAATTGAGAGATAGTATACGCGCCTGGTGATTGCAAGCAGAAAGTGAAAAACCTTACTTTCACGCCACTCAATTACAATTCTCACATGGACAGCCCATACGAAAGGTTATTGAAGGACGAAACATTCCAATCGGATGACGGAATGGGCCGATGAATTGGGCAAATTATGGTTAGAGTATGAGCCCAGAAAGGCGATCAAGGCTCAGGCGTTGGCCGACTTCATCACTTTAGAGTGTACTAATCGGCCCTCCCACAGCTGATAACCCTTGGGAATTGTTTGTCGATGGCATCTACTAAGGAGGCGAGTGGGGCAGGAATTTGATCAAAACTGATCTTGGGACGTTCGAGTACGCCGTTCGTTTTGGTTTTGCTGCATCAAACAATGAGTCAGAGTATGAGGGCGTTATATCGGGGTTCATGTGCTAGCTGGCAGGGGCTAAAAAGATTTTGGTGAATCAGACTCTCAGCTGGTGGGTAGCCAAGTAAAAGGGGAATTTGAGGCGAAGGAGATCTATGTGAGATGTACTTGGAAAAGTGCCTCACTCAAAGAAAAATGAAGAATTTGAATATTCAACATATTCCTAGATCTGAGAATCAACAGGCAGATTGCTTTATCTCGGTAGCCAGTTCTGCGAGAAAACGCCAATCCTCGTATCATTACTTGGGAAGTCTTGAAGGAAAAGGTATAAATGCACAATGGCGGTGTTTGGACCGGGGCAGATACATGGATGGATTAGATTATAAGATATTGAAAGAGAGGGAACTACAGGAGATGATAAACAGCGCGGCGACAACAACGAAGAAAATGTTTTCGGACCGACGCCATACCGACCGTTTTGGTCGGTAACACCGTCACAGGACCGATAATCGGTCGACGACGTGTGTCGGGATTTTACCCCTCCGAGGTGGTCGCCTGGCGAGGAAAAAGAGAGAAAGAGAAAGAGAGAGAGGCTGCGGCGATGAGGAGCGAGAGAGAGAGAGAGAAGCAGTGACGACGGCAAAGAGAGTGAGTGCGAGAGAGGCGTAGCCGGTGTCTTCGCGGGGCGGTGGAGAGAAGGGTTTGAGAGTGTGAGTGGGTTTGAGAAGTGAGAGGGTTTGTTTTACGGGTGAGAGGAGGTTTGAGAGTGAAATGAAAAAAAAAAATTGAGTTTTTACGGGTGAGGAGGTTTGGCAGCGATGTTTTTTTTTAAAAAAAAAGGGTTTTTACCGACGAGATATTCAGGTTGGTAAAAGAACTTTTAAAAGATGTGCCTTAACTCATTTTTTAAAGCACGTTTTGTTCATATTTTTAAAAAAATATATATTATACCGACCGAAACTCGTCGTTACCAGACCGAGATTCCAAAATTCGGTCAGTGAGGTGGACCGCAGTATCGGTACAGGATAAACTTTTTGGCCGGAATTTTAGTATGTAGGTTTCAAAGTTGAGATTTCGGACCACAATCGTGGGTAATACGACTAGAGCAGTTTTCGGTCGTATGGAGCGACGAGCGGACTGGGTGGGGTCGGTAATATTTCACCGACCGAAGGCGGTCGGCAATAGTCGGTGTTACCGACCAAAAAAAAATCGGTCGGTGAGTTCGGTCGGCCGAAATCGATTTTCTTGTAGTGCGATAAGGTTCGTAAACAGTCAAGATGGTTCCTCTGGCACGATGGCAAGCTTTATAAGAAATCATTCACTCATCCGTTGTTGAGGTGTGTTACGCCAGATGAAGGGGACTACATTCTACGAGAAATTCATGAAGGGGCTTGTGGTAGCCATCAGGGTTTCCGCACGTTGGCGGGAAAGGCATTACGATCAGGCTTTTARTGGCCTACCCTAAAGAGTGATGCCCAAGAACTTGTCAAGAGATGTGAGAAATGTCAACTCAATGCGACAGGGTCTTCTAAGTTGGAAATCTTTAAAGACTCCGTGTTAAAACGCTTTATGTAACTCTTCAGACTTTTGCCAGGCTCCTGCTTACAGCTCATGAGAGCAACAGTGGTGACTTCATGGCGTTTTCCTGCTATGAACTGCTGGCGAAACAATGCCTCCAGAACAGTGAAGTTGGTGATAGAACCGGAGGGCAGTTCACTAAACCATGTGAGCGCCATCCCTTTCAAAGTAGTTGGACAAAATTTACACCAAGATGCCTCACATTCCGTTTGGACGCCCATCTGTGCCTTGTAGGCGGCCATATGATCATCTGGATCCGTGGTTCCGTCAAATGGATCCATAGTTGGAATCTTGACCTTTCTTCTGTRCACCGTATCAAGAATTTCCCTGCTGAGAGGGGTACGGGAAGTAAGAATTCCCCTAGGAACACTCTCTGCAACAGTTTCTGAGGTCAATTCCTCCGAGCTAGCTCTCTCTGAACGCCGATGTCTCCTGGATCGCCGTGCAGTGGTCCGTCTGGTTGGTGAGCGACGCGTTGAGTGTCGTRGCGTCGGCGAACTAACTCCGTGCTGGTGATCGCCGGGTTGATGAACGCCGAACAGGTGAGCGCGATCTCCCGGGCGAACGAACTTGACTAGTTTCACCTCGCTCACGTCTGCGATTGTTTATGATCTCCCTGGCATCACGGATGACCTGCGTAGGCGCCTGACTCCTGGACGCCACAGTATGCCTCTGACTTTGCTCGGGCGAAGCTGGTCT